>WYDI02004146.1:0-27908 GCA_009867235.2 Psittacus erithacus | reverse complement strand
AAATGGCAACTCCCCCTCCCTGCCTGCCAGGCCTGTCTTTTCTAAAGAGCCTGTAACCTTCCATTCCAACACTCCAGGCATAGGAGCCATCCCACCATGTTTCTGTGATGCCTATTATACCATACCCCCGTAGACATGCACGCATCTCTAATTCCTCTTGTTTTCTCCCTATGCTAAGGGTGTTTGTATAGAGACATCTGAGCCAAGCTCCAAATTAAGCTGGCTCATTGGCTGGAGCAGCTGGAATATCTCTACATTGCTCCAAGTATTTATGATAGGTGCTGGCAACTGGGTGTGTTGGGATGGAATGATGCTCCCCTCCCCCAACACATCTAGTTAGCCTTTGGATAGTAAAGTCTCCTGTTGCTGCCATGTGGAGCTCTGGTTCTTTCCATCAGCTCACATCAGGCTTTTATTTCAGGAAAGCTTCCAACTTGTATATGCTAGGTGTCACTCAGCACTCTGCTGGGTGCACACGCACTGGAAAATTGCCATATGCATCCTCAGAGGGGCAGCAGGACAGATCCTTAACCTTTTAGCACCATACTGATCTCTCACACACTGCTTTAGCTCTTGGTAGCTCACTGCTAGTTCATTTTGCTCTCATATGGGAAGGATAATGAGAAGAATATGGGAATAAACACAATTAGAATAACTGTAGGGTGCTATGTTGGGCAGGAATAACAGCTACCTATTTAAAACAGGATGCTTTTTCCTCTGTGCAATGAAAAGCAGAAAAAAGAAAAATTACCAGAAAACGAGATGGGTTTGTGTTAGTTAAATTAAAAAAGAATATTTTCTTTGTCCTGCACCGTCTACTGTGTGCATTTTTCCTGGGCTGAGTCTTCCACTAGCCTTGTTGACTCAGCAGATACTGACATATAGTTCACAAGCTATTTTTAGGAAATCCATCAATGCAGTGTTAGTTAAGGTAAAAAACATTTATTAAAAGCTGGGGTACCAAATGAAGCTGTGTTTTAGAAATTCAGCCACAAATCAGGCTGTGGGAACACCAGAATAAATTAATTATGCATGAGCTAAATTCACTTGTAAAGCCCCTGTTCATCCTTTGAAAGCCTAATTAAGGAGTCAGTAATGGTTTTCTAATACATAAGTATGAAATCTAACATTGAGACTTAAAAATAAAGATCCACATTTCAGAACTTGAATTACAGTAGCAGTAACTAATGTCATGACTCCACCATCCCCTTCCTCCTATGGAAATGTCTTTTCATTAGTCTAATTTCAGAAGTTGCATGTGAAGAAATTTCTATCATTGTCAGTTAATCAGCTTTCATTGTTGAAAAAATCTCTTCATATTCTCAGATATGAGTAGCAATGAGGAAAGTATTAAATGTATTTATTTGCTTTGAAATGCTTTCATAGATATGCAGGCATTGCAATGGGGTACTCAAAGGATTAGATGAGCTATACCTAATTAAAAGTTCTCTGAGCTGTTGACTGTGGAGCTTGATGCAAAACCAAAAAAAAACTTTTCCAGTTCCCCCAGGAGTCAGCGCATGATTGCTCTAAATGCAGCTTGCCAAGGAAGCAGTTAAAAGGACAGTCTAGCTGTTGTGGGATGGGCACATGAACAGCATCGCACACACACCTGAAAAGCTTCCTAGAGTGAGTAGTGAAGGCATTCACAAGAAGCTTTGGAAATGCCTCATAGTTGCCATTTCTGAGGTTGCTTCATCTGCTGACACATCAGTGACATCTGCCCCTGACCTGTTCTGCTTCCATGCTGTGATTTCAAATATTGAGTTGTGACAGCACTTGTCTGAGCCATGACAGAATTTGTCCTTTGATGACAGGAGAGTATGTGGGTAGCAAAGATGAAAGATGCATTGGCTGTAGCTCTTGATCATATTGTTAGTATTGAATATTTGGCTTACAGTCTTTGTCAGAGGGTCTCAGAGCACCACTAGAAACACACAGGAATTTCCAGAATTGGTTTGTATGCCTACAGTCTGTTTTATCTAAAGCTTTCTTTAATTAAAGTAGCCAGAGTCTCTGAGAATGAAAAAACTTGAAACACAGTATTTCCCCTAGCCAGTACAATACATGAGAGAAAGAGGAAGCAATAGCTTCCCACCTATTGCTAATAGCCCCTAGTTCAGTACCCGACATGTTTGTGTGTCCTCAGATTACTTCAATGCACCTTCTCCTTGTGGGTATTTGTGTTTTCCATAAAGCATATAATTGCTTTAAAAATGCATACACAATTTTGTTCTATTCTTTTGTCATTCCTACCCACCTACTAAATATATTTTCACATTATCAGACAAAGTAAGGAAATCAAGAATTAAAACAAGGAAATTGAGGCTCTTTCAGTTCTTCTATTTATACTTCCCTGCCAAGAACCTTGAAAAATGTCCTTCATTCTTCCCTTTTACAATACAGGAGTAGTATTTTGTGCCAGAGCTGAACACAGGCAGGATCCGTGCTCTTATCTCAATTAGTATTGACTCTATCATGGTCTGTAGTTATAAACAAAGCTAACACCACTTACAGCAACAAAAATAGAACTAATCAATAATGAGCCAGGAGGACCAGTGGTACATTTAGCTTCTGGGAATATAAATTCTTGGCAAGAAATCATGATTTCAGCTTCAGACTCTGTAACTGCAAGTCTTTGAAGTGTTGGAACCAAGTTCAGCTTTTAATCTCAGAATATATTTTGGCAATTTTCTCAATAGCTCCCACTAACATAATAATGATAATAATAAAAAATAATAATAACTACTACTATTATCATCATTATTTGTATTTCCTACTAGCACAATCTTTTTTCAAGAGCAAGCAGTTGTGTAATTCATAAAAGAAAATCATACAATCATCATAGAATCATGGAATAGTTAGGTTTGGAAAGGGCCTTAAGATCATCAAGTTCCAACCCCCCTGCCATAGGCAGGGATACCTCATTTTTACTCTATGCCATTCAAGACAAAATGAGAAAATACATGCCAGAAAGTTTTGTCAGTAAGGATGATATCTAAAATTTCTGGCCTTCTGGGAACATGATCAAATAAAACAGATACCGAAGGAACATACAGGTCTGAGCCTGTGCAGAGCTGTCTGTTTATGTAATTATTATTAGCAATAGCCATACTTGCCATTCATACTAAGCCACATACAAGGCTTTTGATTGAGGTAGAGGCTTATCTGCTGGGCCACTATGACCACACTACCCACTCTTATCATGCTGTCGTTCTGGGATGTTGCTTTGCTCTGTTCTTGTGTCAGGCATTACTTCTTGAGGAGGCACTGCATGTGTTTACAAGGGAGCAGCATGCTTGCAGGTGTACATGCACAGTCACAGACCCCTAAGACTGCTGTAACGTGGCTTCTGCAGAGAATCAATGTAGCCGAGAAAATTCCCTTTCCTGAATTATGAGAAACCATGACAAGACAACCATTCTGTATCACATGGCCACTCCTACCTAGCCAGTATTATATCATCTTAAACACAGGTCACCAGCACAGTTTGTATTTTCTAATGAATATAAAAACATAGATTTTAATGGGCACTCTCTCCCAAATAACCATTTTTCTTTTACATTTATTATTAGCAAGCTGCTGTTGCCAGTAGCATTTGCATTACCAGTGACTGCACCAGAAGGTTAAAAAGTCTGTGGCTGTGCTGGTGAGTCACCACACATAAACCTCCTAAAGCAAAGATATAAGTCGTTATAGAAATCTGGTGCCAAACAGGTAATACAGAGCTCTGAAAATAACCTCTTTGTCCTGAGATCATTTTATTTCTTCCTTGCTGTCAGCCATTTGTGTTTGAAAAGTATCAGGTTTAGTTTGGGGTACTAAACCATGAAGATTCTTATAAAGAAGTCTTCATCTCAGAAGCACAGAATAGGAGAACCCCATTGTCTTCAACCTGGCTTTCATTTTTCTATCTATGGCGCTTGAGAATTCACATAAAAAGTTGCAGCCATTAGAAATTATGTGTACACAGTGACCTTGAACTCCAAATGTGCACCACTTCGATAAATTAATTCAGCAAAGTGTAAAAATAAAATTGTGTTTCCCTTGGGTATGGCACAGTGCTTGCCTTGCAGGGATTCATCTGTCTGTAATAACACCCTGTTCAAAGCTGCATATGAATATACTGTCTTTTTTAAATAAAGCAACCGCACATTTTTATTCTAAAAAGACCTTAACCCCCTTGCTGATTGCTGTGTCTTGTGAAAAAATAGCAGGGTGCCTGATCAAGCCAATTGAAGACATAAATTATTGGATGAGAGAAAATCAATATTGTATTAGAAGCACAAGGCTTACTATGATGAGTGTTGCAGACATCTGCCTTTCTGTTTATAGGTAAATCATTAGATTTCCTAAAATAGACAAAGCTGCTAGACAGCTGATGCCTTCAGCTCTGGGCAATGAGAATTATAATACAGGCATAAAGGAAGAAGGTACAGAATGGGAAATGTAGCTATAAAAATCCTCTTGAAGGGAAAGGAGAGGGAGCAAGCTACCAAATGTGACTATACAACCAATATACGTCTGCCTCCTGCTTTCAGAGCTTCTCCTGAACCTTATACTACTGTTAGCAGTGTGAAAAGTTATTAAATAGAGCATATTTTACAGTGCTGGTTATTTTCATTACAAGCCAATGCTGAGTGGTTCTGAGCATCTGAGACTCCAGCAGAAGTCCATTTATCAAGATCCTGACAGGTCCTCAAAATCCTGTTATGTTATTAATTATAGCTTACCCAGAAGCTTCAAAGAGCAGGATCCAAGACACCCTGGTGCTAACAGGAGCAGAGGCTGCTGAGCATCCAACAGTTGCTTGAGACCTCGCAGGAGCTGGCTCTTGCTTACCTGCACTGAGAAAAAACACGTGAGCTCTTCTTATGCATGTTAAAGAGAGAGCTGTCAAACATGCACAAGGCCCTTGCAAAGTTACGTCTCCCAAATCACAGTGTACCCTTGAGCCTCAACACAGGCTTCTGCAAACATCTTTTGAGGGCAGGTATCTTTCTGGCATATTTCAAATATATTTTTCTCTTCCCTCAAGCTGTCTCTTTGCAGGTAGGTATGGTGGTGAAGGAATAACCTTACAGGGCTCCAGAAGGCTGTTGAAATGACCGTTCACTTATTTGTACTTCCAAACCCCACTATTAATTAAAATATAGTCGATGAATTCTGACAGTTCCTACCTGAAGATCAAAGGAAAGCAAGAAAATCTAGTTCTAAGTGGAAAGACTCAATTAAGTGGGCTTACTGGAAACTTATGCCATTACCCAGAACTGTTTTTTGTCTGAAATCCCCTGTAGAGGGTACATAAGGAATATTTCCTCCTCAAGTCCAGACTTTGTACAGTTTGTGAGTTGAACAGAAATCAGGTTAGAAAAGTGATTAATGATCATGTAGTAAGGTGTATTGCTCATTTCTCTCTCTCATCATCTTATCTCAGATTTTAATCTTTTTTCCATGAGCAACTTCCTTCACAAAATCAATTTCAGTGTAAAAAAAATAAGCTAGCTCCCATCAGACCATTAGGACCACAGAGATTAGGGGCCCTGAAGCATCTCTCTTATGGGGAGAGACTGTGAGAGCTGGGCCTGTTTAGTCTAGAAAAGACTGAGAGGGGTCTCATTAATGCATGCAAATATCTCAAAGGCAGGTGCCACAAGGATGGTGCCAGACTCTTTTCAGTGGTGCCCAGTGTCAGGACAAGGAGCAATGGCCATAAAGTAAAACACAAGAAGTTTAACCTCAGCATGAGGAAGAACTTTTTTATGCTGAGGGTGCAGAGCACCTGGAACAGGCTGCTCAGGGAGGTTGTGGGTTCTCACCCTCTGGAGCATTCAAAACTCACCTAGACACATTCCTGTATAACCTACTCTAGGTGGCCCTGCCTTGGCAACGGGGGTTGGGCTAGATGGTCTCCAGAGGTCCTTTCCAGCCATGATAATTCTTTGATGAGAGATTCTTAGTGACTTTGGTGAGACCTGGGCTATATCCTGTTTCATAGAATGAGTAGCGCTTGTGATATTAGTGACAAGTTCAAATTTTAAACAGAAAGTAGTATTTAATCAGTGTGATTCACTTTTCCAGAACAGTGTCATCGCTAAAGGTTTCATTTGGTTAGGCTACTTTTTCGAGTATCATCTCATGTATTACTACATTGTTTTGAAAACACTGTATTGCAAGTCTAACCTTAATCTTGAGTGTTAACAAAAGCTGCCTTCTTCATGCAATTCTGGCATTCCTGTACTAATCACCATTTCAGTAGATGATACAGTGTATTCTGCCATCAGTGTGCTTGTCACCTCACTGTCACTACAGAGTTACTTTTTTTAACTAGTAACTGTGGGTGTCTGAAAAGCCCTATCACTCAATCCAGAACAAAACTAGACACCATCAGCACTCATACCTGAACACATTATGTAGTTCATCGCTCTGGCATACTATTTGTGGAAGTAAAATACTGCCGTTGGCTCTACCAGTGCAGCTCCCTGCCAGCGCTTGGCCCAGGACACGCAGCCCTGTGAGCTCATCTGACTTCTCAGCTGAATTAACGTGGTAATCACTGGTGGTGGCTCTGAGTGCCACACTGCAGGCTATTCTTGCTGGTGGGAAATGAGCCCTGTGCTTTGCCCCAGTCTAGACCAGTATGTGTGACATGAACCACACCCAGATCCATCTGATCAGATCCATATTTTTTCATCGGCCATCATACAGTATATTATCCATAGGACATGGGCTCATAATTATGAATCATCCTCACTAGGCTCTCCTTATCCTACTGTAACAGATGGGCATAACACGTATTCCATAATCACCATTCTGGTTATAGCTGCTTTTTGTTATATTGATGTATTTATATGAAAAGAGCCAACTAACTGACATTACTAAATTACTGACCTTTCAGGAAAAAAAGGCTAAAGTCTATGTCTGCCTTAGTAACATAAGTGAAGGCATACCTGTGAAATAATGCATTTCCTCTTGGTTTGACTGGAAATCAATACATAAGGTATAGTCCAAATTTTTGTTAGTACCACTAACTATGGCAGAGTAATTCCTAGAGAGAGCAAGTTGTATGAACAACACTAAAGCTAAAGAAATGAGATGTTCAACAGCTATGACATTTTGGCAATACACCAGTGAGCAGAGAGATTTTTATTTATTAGTAGCTAAGCATAGATGAGCCCACAATAAGAAGGAAGCATCTCTCTGCTGCTTGTTTTGTATGATAAAATCTGAACTGCTTGTCAAGTTTTAAAAGATGTGAATTGCTTTCTGCTGCACAGTCTAAATTTCACAAAAAATTTTCCAGGAGCTGGAAAGCCATATTGCATGTCACAAGGATTCAATATATTTGACTACACAAAAAGAAAGCTGAGAAGTCATTTGATCACTTCCTTATGCTTTTAGACATTGAAAACGTGTGTGTGACAGGAGGCAGCTTCTCTGCCTGGCTAGCCAGAAAGGCACCACATGACCAAGTGGCTCAGAAGGTGCAGTTTAACAGTTAAACAGGCCAAGTTTCCTGTAACAGAGGTGTTTAAACATTGGTAATTTCTCTAGGCAGTAGCAGCATCACTTTGAGTCTCTAAAATGGTGCAAGATGGTTTAAAAAAATATAATCTATAAACCATTTTTTCTAGTGAATATTCTGTGTACAAGGCTCCAAGCTAGATAAGCAGGATAGGCTGTGCTGGCCCTTGAGTC
Source organism: Psittacus erithacus (assembly GCA_009867235.2). NCBI lineage: Eukaryota > Metazoa > Chordata > Aves > Psittaciformes > Psittacidae > Psittacus > Psittacus erithacus. The sequence goes on along the minus strand of WYDI02004146.1, from coordinate 20,210 downwards.
GGTGAGTCCCCACCACTTATCCTGAATGAGAGCAGAGATTTCCTAAGGGCGGCTGTAGGAGCTAAAGCTGTCCCTTCTCCTGCGCAGCTTGTATGGGAGTGTTTTGTCAGCTCTATGCAACATGAAGGGGAGAGCAGGCTTGGCCTTGGAAAAGTTTTATTCCTGCTGCTCCCTCAATATCATATCTACAGCCAATACTGCTGGAGTTCAGTAATCAGAATCAAAGAGCACAGGGCACCTCCAGACCTCTCAGTCATCCTCTGAGTTTCCAGTTGTCCCACAGTACTGGCAGCTGGTTCTCCTTTGGCTATCAGGTTTTCTCCTAGACTAGTTGTTTCCACTGAATCTGAGAAGCGGAGTGTGCACTGGTATCTAGATAGGTGCCCTGAATATAACAGTTGTTTTCCAGTTCTGTTGAGGATGAACATTTCTTCAGTTAGTTTGCTGATCTCTATTGGTGATGGGATTTTTCTCATCAACACCCCAAAACTTTCAAAGGATCCAGTTACTGTATATTTACTTGCTGGTGTATATAACATTTTAGTGCTGAAAGTAGCAAAGCTAGTCTGCATTTTACATAAACAAATTATTTTTGAATATACTTGCCCGTTAACTTCAGAGGATGCAGGACATTGCCAAACCCACAGCTTCCTTGTCTTATATATACTTATGGCACCTCCATAAGAATCTACATTCTTAAGGCCTTGCTTGTATGCAAATAAGAGCCAACTTGCTTTGAATATTGAAAACCAGGACTAAAAAGTGCTTTTGTACTATGGCTGTGATACAACCTAAAGTCAGCTAATTTATTATTCTTGGTAAAAGAGAGAATTCATTCTCATAACTTAAAAGATTATATCTAAAACTTGTATTTTGTTTTCTGTAATCTTGTATTTGCTTTCAATTCCACAGTGGCTCATAAAGATTTGTAAACAAATCCATAAATAAGACAAATTCAACAGAGCTAACTGATATCATAATGCATATTTTTATAATGCAGCTTTCCAGTATGAATATTCCTTAGACTGTGTAATTCCAGGCTATTAAAAAAAGTGCTTGCCCTGCATTTAAGATTTGTCTAATGGCTCTAAGCATGGTATCATCATTAATAACAATAATAATTAGATCCATGAATCATTAAAGGAACGATTTCTGCAGCAGTTCATGTTGTTCCTTCACCTGTAAAAATCTTTTCTTCTCCTACAGTGCTGCAGTGAGGGCTCTGACTGAACCTCCCTGTGCTTTGCCATTACTGGTAATTAGCACTGCTTGCTGAAAAAGCAAACCCAAGGTACGGCTTTCAGCTGATCTATCAGAGAAAGTCTGCTCTGTTGTAGAAACCTAGCTAGTAAGGGGCTTTCCTTGCTTTTGAGATTGCTTTTGATGGCACACTGGCCCAGACAATCGTGGAATCATAGAAGAGATCTTTAAGATCATCAACCATTACCCGGGGACTGCCAAGACCACCACTAAACTATGTCACTGAGAGCCTCATTTACTCAGATTTTGAACACTTCCAGGAATGGTGATTCTGACACTTCCCTGGGCAGCTGGTTCCAATACGTGAGCACCCTCTCTATGAAGAATTTTTTCCTAATATCCAATCTAAACCTCCCTGGGTGCAGCTTGAGGTTGTCACCTCTTGTCTTATCACTCGTTACTTGGGAGGAGAGACCAACACCCCCACCTAACTACAACCTTCTTTCAGATAGTTGTAGAGAGTGATAAGGTCCTCCCTGAGCCTTCTCTTCTCCAGACTAAGCAACCCCAGTTTCCTCAGAAGACTTGTGCTTCAGACCCTTCACCAGCTTTGTTGCCCTTCTCTGGACCCGCTCCAGCACCTCAATGTCTTTCCTGTAGTGAGGGGCCCAGAACTGAACACAGGATTCAAGGTGCAGCCTCACCAGTGCCTGGTACCAGGGGGATGATCACTGCCCTGGCCCTGATGGCCACACTGGTTCTGATACTGGCCAGGATGCCATTGTCCTTCTTGGCTGCCTGGGCACACGCTGGCTCATATTAAGCTGGCCATCAGTCAGCACCCCCAGGTCCTTTTTCGCCAAGCAGCTATCCAGCCACCCTTCCCCAAGCCTGAAGTATTGCATGGGATTGTTGTGGCCCAAATGCAGGACCTGGCACTTTACTTTGTTGAACCTCATACCACTGGCCACAGCCCGTTGATCTAGCCTCTCCAGATGCCTCTGCAGAGCCTTCCTATCCTCCAGCAGATCAACACTCCCAGCCAACTTGGTGCCGTCTGCAAATTTACTGAGGGTGCATTTGATCCAGATCATCAATGAAGATATTAAACAACACTGGCCCTAACACTGAGCCCTGAGGGATACCACTAGTGACTGGTCACCAACTAGATGTGATACCATTTACCACCTCTCTTTGAGCTCAACCATCCAGCCAGTTTCCAACCCAATCCTTCTATCAGGCCTTGAGCCTTCTCTTTCTGAATTCCTCCAGGAGAATGCTGCAGGAGACAGTGTCAAATGCTTTACTGAAATTGTCCACAGCCTTTCCCTCATCAGCCAGGTGAGTCACCTTTTCGTAGTAGGAGATCAGGTTGGTCAAGCAGGACCTGACCTTCATAACCCATGCTGACTGGGCCTGAGCCTTCCATTTTCTCACACGTGCTTTATGGTCTCATTTAGGACCATCTGCTCCATAACCTTCCCAGGCACTGAGGTCAGGCTGACAGACCTGTAGTTTTCGGGGTCTTCCTTTCTGCCCTGTTTATAGAGAAGTGTCACTTTGGCCAGCCTCCAATCCTTTGGGACCTGCCCACTAGACCAGGACTGCTGATAGATGATGGAGAGTGTCTTAGCAAGCTCCTCTGCCAGCTCCTTCAGCATCCTATAGTGAGGCCAAGACAGCATCTCTCCTTGTATTCAAAGCACATTCTCCTCATAATTTATCTTTTATGACACAGAAAGAAGCAGCTGATTATTATGACTGATACACAGAAGGAGAAAAAAAACCTTTCTTTGCCATTATTTCCATTACATGCAGTTGCCATTTTTTAAATGCATGGAGGTGGTAGGAGATAATTGATCTTCATTGAGCTCCTAGGTAATAGTTTTCAAATTTTCTCTGGAGACAGCACTGTCATGATGGATTCATTCACTGAACAACCATGAGATGCTTAACATGTTTCAATTAAAAAAAAATTCCCCCTCAACTTGAAGTTCTTCACTTATCTTGAAAAATTCAATGAAATCTTTTTTGATAGAAAGAATGTAGTTTTATACACATACACCTGTACGCACACATCCATCCAACATTTACTGCAGATGACCATTAGTTAAACTATGTTGGATATTAAAGAAGTATAAAAGCCAGGTTCAGACTTACTGTAATAAGACGTAAATCCAGATACTGTTTTTTCATTATATGAATTTGCCTTGAATACTTGAAGGTTTACTGCCAATTATTTCAAGGATTAATCTGGAGATATTCTACTAATGTAAAAGAATGCTAACAATTGTTATGTTTTACTATGTTTAGGTTTATAGAAGGAAAAATAATAGTTTATATTAACCTTAAAATGTCCAAAGGGACTGAGTTATTTTAAAGTTGCAGAGGCCAAAAAAGTATTAGCACAGAAGTATGTAATTCTAAGGGAGCTGAGGATAAAGGCACCCTCACAGCATATATGAAATTCACCTGCAGTTTGAAGACAACTCTCATAGCAAGAAACAACGCAAAACACTATAGCAATTTTAAAAAGGGACTTCATTCTAACAAGAAATGGTGTTTCCATACTTTCACACTGACAGACATGAGCCACATTCAGCCTTTTTTGTCCTATAGACTCCAGTATGAATGGATCAAAATACTTTATGAAAAACAATTATACTATCACTTCCACAAAGTAGATCTTATGCACTATAGACAGATAAAGATTTCAGAACTGAAAAGACTGAGAACCAGAGTAATTTGGGGTAACTCCTTCATTATCCATATTCAGGAATTTGATCCATAACTCACGCAGACAGACTTGCCCTGATGCTGTCAGGTGATAGCATAGAATGGAGAGCCCTCCCTCCAGGCTCGATGCTGCTGTAACCTCTGCAGCTGCACAGCTGTCTCCCTATACTCTCAAAGAGGTGGTGATTTGGTGACATGGTTATGGGTCTGTTGCAGAATCTGTACAAAATCTGTAAACAAAATGAAAGCTGATGATTCTGAAAAGGGAATAATTGCCAGATTGAATGGGAAAACAGGTTGTTATAATTAATTCAGTTGGATGACACTTGAGTCTCTATCAGCATGACATAATGACTCTTCATTCAGGAGCACAAATGTGGCTGTGTCTTTCAATTCTTTATCTATTCCACCATAACTGAGTGTGAATTATGTGCACTGAAAGCCAAATATCACCCAAACTAATGCCATTAAGAATGAACGAACATCTATCTATGTAGCTGAACTATTGCTGAACCTGCAGACTTATGCAATTCTTGTTACTAAGAAGCCCATCAGCATTGTATAATGACATGCAAATGAGCAAAGATTGCCCTGAATGAGAAATAGTAGATAAAAAAAAGAAAAAGCATAACAAATCAAAATACATATCTAGAAAACTCTTCTGTTTCTGGTGGGGGTTCTCAGCCATATGGTTCTGCAAATCACTTCATGCACCTGTGCCTTTCTCCTTTTTCTGTTTACGCAAATTATTCTCACCTGTAGCTTAACAATATACACATACTTAGCTAATGATTTTATAATAATTAGATAACAATGCTTACTAAGATGAACAAGACTAACTTAAAGATAATAGACTTGGTCAAAATGAATCTTTGCATTTTTGTATCAACACAAGAAATAATAGCAGCTAGCAGGAATCCCTGTTCTGCCTGTCCCTCCTTGTCTGGAACAAATATTAATGACTTCAAAATGCTCCACAGGATTAATTCATTGTATTCAATCCGAAGAAACAGAAACTTAAACCACACTAGAAAATTCATGTAAAGTCATACAGTCAATCATGTATTTCAGTAATTTTCTTTCAAGCATCATATCCTTCTTAGATTCTAACTCTCAGTCCTGTACCCAGCCCTGTGGCTTACATTGGCTTTTAGTCCACAATGATGCTTTTACAGTCTTCCTTTTGTGTCCACTCATATCCACACACAAATGTATATTTATACACACTTTCTTTCTCCATCATTATGCATACAGGTAATACTTAGGATTGTCCAGAAAACAAATATTTCATCATGTGAAACATTTTGAATTTTCAAATAAATAGAAATCTATTCATAACACTAAAAGCTCCTGACTCTTTTTAATTAAATATTGAAATGTAGAGTCACAGTAATGTTACTATATAACCTATACAACTAAAACAACTATGGAAAATCCTCCAAAACCCTTTTAAAACTTTACTACTTACCCTTCTTATCAATAGGTGTTGATTATTAATTTTAATTAAACCAGTGAAAGGGAAAATACAGAGCCAAGACATCCTGCTATCAGCCTCTTTACACTAACGTCTTGGAAGATGCTGTTAGTATGCTTATACCCCTTTGCTGAAGAATCAAATTATTTCAGCTTTTATACAGACAGCGTTCAAGTCAATTACTGGAGATGCCCTTTACCACTTGGTGCATTGCCAATTGCCAGATGGCATTACTTTCAAATACAATGAAATGTTTTGGTACCACAAGGTTAAAGAGAAAACCTATTTGGAATGAATGAAAGGGCAGAAAATGTCACATAGAGAAACTGAAAGACAGATTGAACAGCTACAGCAGAAGTCAGAGGTCCAAAGCGTAGATGAGCTGGTTTCCCTGGCAAGGCTGCTGGTGTGAATTAAATGGGATATTCACCTGAGATATAGGACAATTTGCACAGTAAAAGATTTTGAAATACATGCTAAATGCTTTATGAAGGCTTTTGTGAAAGAAACAAAATATTAAGTATTAAATTTTATGTGACACTGTGTTTAAAACACGTCAAAGAATAAAACTTTCAGTGGAAAGTGCTGTGCTGTGCTGTGTCAGATCAGCCTTTCCATATCTAAATAATGCTCATTAAATTATATTGTTGATTTGGGGGTTTTTTTGGTGAAAAAATTATTACTTGTCAGATTTACAGATATATATTTGAATACTGCAGCCTCGAATTACCTTTGAGGAAAAGTTTACCTTCAGTTGCTTCATGTTCCCTTATCATAAAAGGCATTTTGCAATCTAAACTGAAATAATTTCAGATTAACAGCAGTCCAGAAAGTCTGGAGTCCAGTTTCCTTGACAGAGTCCCAGCTTGAAGTGTAGATGTAAGTCTGGAGTAGAAAACCATTGAACCTACTGCAAAATAGCCAGTGTCTTCTATAAAATGAAATCATTACATGTATGTAAAATGCCGGGGATTATGCAGGTATACACATTGCCTATGAAATCCAAGAAACTACACTATTCTTAGAAGAGCCTTTCCAAATATGTTCCACACTGCCCACGGTCATGAGTAACCACTAGCAAAATAAAAGTGACAAGCGTGTAGTCAGAAATCAGTAGTCCAAATTAATAAAAGTGAGTAAATCTGAATACCTTATTTCTCTCCACCCACAAAACTTGGTTCTGAAGAACAGCTATGGATTTTATCTTTTGTTGTTACAGTTGTCATTTTAGCTGTACTACTGCCTAGTTCCCAGCACTTCCATCCATTTGTCATTTCATTTTCCCAGCTAGTGATTTATGCCTTCCCTTCTGGCTAATAGTGTCTGATTTCAATTACTTCACTTCCTTGGAAGTCCAGTTCCTACAATGAATTGAGAAATTGCTGATTTCTTTATTACTCATGGCGCTTTATTTTAACACAAGCATCCCCTGTACCTTTGCATCTCATAAAGGCTTGTGCCTGCTGTCTAAAATTACCTTAGCTATACATTCCACTATTCACATTCATTTCTACTTGCTTTCTTCCTTTTAGACTCCTGAAACCCCTTTAAAAACTCTACTTTCAAAACCAGCTGTCTTTGACACATAAACACACGACAATCTTTCCATGTCAGTTACGAAGATACTGGGACAGAGGAATATAAGACCAGAAGAGAACATACAAGCTCCAAAAGCTTGATTGCACAGTGGGAGGTGCAGAAAGATACTCTCTTACTCTCATACACCATAAAACATCTCCCTAAGCTACTCTAAAACCCTTAAACTATTCATAAAATACCTCCAGGCACAACTCGAAAAGAAAAAGAAGATGGAGAAAGCAGGTGAACTGAAGGACATTGTTCATGCTCCACGTCCTTTCCTTAGCAGGGAAACTGTAAGACATAAGAGATCCAAGGCTGTGATCCCATCCTATTCAGCTGTGGAGGAGACCATGAAGATACGAAACATAGACTGGCTAGCTACTGCCACCCTTAGCTGGAGAAAACTTCCCACCAAGCTCCAGCCACAAGAAAGATTTTTCAATCAGTTTATTTTCCAGGTTCATTTTCTATTTCTAATTGTGTATATGAAATGTACTAATTACAAAACTTCATCAGCTTATGCACGGTATGATATAAAGTCTAATTACCCTGCAGTCAGTGCTGGGCATTATTTACCTCTGTCAGTGCTGAAAGTCTGCTTTATTAGTATACAGTTAAATAGGAGTCTCCCTTGGAATAAACTTTAATCCCTTGGCATAGGAAAACCTGTGACCTATGTCGGGAAGTGCTCTGTATTCAGGCTAATGTACTTGACTAAGGGAGTATGTTCAAGCAATGCCACAGGGCTACTTACCTACAAAGCAAACAATTCATAAGGCTGGTTTCATTCAGAACTGGCTCACTTTGCAGAAATCATGAAAGTAAGCTGATTTTGAATGGCTGAAGTCCTTCACTGTCCATCCCCCAGTTTCTCCCTGAATGATAGTGTTTCTACCAAATAGCGCAACTAGCTATGGGGAGTAGGTCAGCATGGAGAAGCAGATAGAATTACAGGGCCATTGTAACTGAGAGATTTGCATTGCAGATATTCAAAGAAGAATGACATGAGGCCAATCCAACCTTTCTGTCCAGTTAAACATGTAATGAGAGTATATCTTTTCAAGTAAATCCTGCTTACTAACACATCACTTAAGAGAGCAAGCTAAAGGCTTATTTTTTAAGCCTTGTACAGTGGCTCTCACGGCTGAAGAACAGAGTCAAGTAAAGTACTCAGTGGCATGAGTGACTAAAGGAGTGGAAAAAGATTAATATAAGAAAGAGCTAGGATGGGTCTCATTTTCAAACATCCTAGCAAGTCTGCCATACCTGCCATCACCTGAGCTAACTGACAGCTTAGTGGCCAGCCTACCAAGCTATGAAGAAACTGAAACAAAAATACTGTCAGATGAATAGGTAAAAAGGGTTAAAACAGGAGGCAAACATTTAAAAGTTCAATTATCTGTGCTCCCTAATCCTTGGTTTCGAGGAAGACTTTGACAATCTCCCACAAAAGATATTTCATATTTCTGGAAGCAGATTTATGTACATCTATAGGTAAGGGTATAGGAGCAACTAATATTTTGAAACTGGAACTGAAGAAAAATAAAATAAAAAAATTATTAACATTATCCCCACCTTTCTGGAAGGAAAAAGAGAGAAAGCCAATGCAGTGCAAACTGTGCATGTTGGAATTTCTCTCTCCCCATGTACTGTAATCAAAATTACTTGTGCAGAAGGCTGTGCTTCACCCCTCTCATATATATGTCAGTGCTGATTGTTGTAAATAATCTACACACTAAACATAAGCTTTATGTGATTGAGACTGAAGTACAGAACCAAGCAGAAAGTTAAGACTGACAGTAAGATGCAGAGCTGTTATTAAGAGCTCCTGATTTGCCTGCGGCAGCCCCACCCTGTCATTCCCAGCCACTCCTCCTTTCCCAGCAATGTAAATAAGGAATACTCTCCTGAAATCAGGAAAACAGAGTCTCCTTTACAAAACAATTTCAAAAGATGAGGAAAGCACCTGTGAGTGGACCAGAGCTTTGAACCAAATATCAAAACCAGAAGATATAACAGGTTCCTTACACATACAGCAATCATTAAAGGGAAGAAAGTTTGATTACAGGAAGACAGCTGGTACTGGTTTTGCTCAGAATTATGTTTTTCAAAGAATAAGAACTTGTTCCATTTGCTAGATCAAAAAAGAGACATCCTATAATACATCTTTTCTGCAGTTATTCAAACTTGAAATCTATTTGACCCAGTGAGAATTTAAGAAGAAAGAAGTTCAGTATAAATCTCTGAGCCTTTTCTTTCCATACTCCCTGTTGGTATTGCTGATCATTATATATAATAATTCTCCCTAACCTTAAGTAGTTTTTAAAAAAATTCAAAGGGGTATTTCTGCTAGTATCTTTTAATAGGGGAGAGAGATCATTGTGCATGGGGAAACATCTCTTTAAGTAACCAGGAAAACAAGCATACCTAGCTAGACATCAGTTGATCAATGGGAGTATATCTGTAATTGTTTCACAGAAATTCACTTAATTTCAATTGTTTCTTTCCAGCCTTTATGAGAAGAGCAGCCAATCAATCTGAAAAGCCAAGTATATTAACTGATGCCCTTGGAAGCCCAAGGATCTTGAGGCTGTGGTACAGAGAGCTGGGACCATTAGGCCTTATTTTTATACTACTGGGACTATTAGGCCTTATTTTTATACTATATCACATAAACCTACAGCTCTTCTATTGCCGGATCACTTCAGCTCCCTGTGCGTTTATTTATACAATAATTATGGGAGCGAAATGGGAGTAAAATATCTCACAAGGGTGCTTTGAAACGTAATTCATTGGGATTTATAAAACCATTTGAGACATGCAGATGAAAGCTTATACATTAAGTGTATAGTTATTATTTTAATAACCATTTGCAAGGACTGATTTCCTACTGCCTCTTCTATTACGCTTGTATTTCAGCTGCTTTGCTAATATTCCTCAGCAGATGCAATCGCAGCCTGGTAGCCTGTTTGCCTAGTTCCCATGTGTGCCAGGAGAGACACTAAATACTGGATGTTTTTCCATGGCCACTAGGAGCTGTCCTTTTCTTGATGCATCATATTACTGCCATGGAAGCAAATGTTTAATGTTGTTATTGTAATCTTTCTGCCAGCCACTGATTGACAGCAACAAGGGTTGGGTTTGTATTTAAAGGGATCACGAACGAAATGCCAGCTGGAATATCTGCTCAGAAACCCAGGGAAAACTAAACTCAATTTTCTGCCTTGACTTTCTCTTAGGCAAGCCAATCTTAACAATATTATCTTGAAGGGAATAATAAAGGAGATAAATAAAGAGAGCAATGCACAACATCTAATTCCTGAAGTACAACATTAGGCACCCCTTCCCACCAAGGCAGGAATTGGCCCAGCCCAATGCTTTACTCCTGCAGCAATGCGGTAACTCCAGCTATATTCGCAGTTTTTTTCTTTCTTCATCTCTCATTGGCTTGGAGAGCTCATGGTAAAGGCATTTTTGGCACTTATCTTAGGACTGTATTTTAATTTACCCATTTCCCAGGACAAGTACAGGTTAAGGGAAGCTTCAGCTCCCTATAACAGAGAGTCTACTTTCCATGACCTAGTATTTTCACAACCTTTCTGCTAAGATAGCTAATGTAGATGCCCAAATCTATCCTTACTCAGTGAAAAGTCATGGTTTGCAGGCTGAGGGAGATCTTGGTATATATTTGTCTAATGGTGAGTTTTGTGTCACCCCATGCCCCAGCATGGTAATACATTCAGTTAAAGAATGGGAAAGAGCAAATGATGGGCAGAGCTAGTATACACAGTCCTTCCACAAATCATTTTATCTACCTCAGCTTGATTTTGAATCTCTCCAGTGGTTCACTCTGTTGACTCTTTTCTCATTCTCCCACACTTACTCACAAAGCGCCACAACAGCCAAAATAATATGACCAAGCTTATTCTGTGCGGTACCTGGAGAATTAGTTGAGCCTGATTTCTGGTCCATCATTGCTCAAGAATCAGTGAACTGGAAACCAAAGACTTGTTTTCTAGGCATTACTAGTCTTTTGAGCCATCCACCTCCTGGTTTATCATGGAAGATAATTATTCATTGTCACTATAACTGTTCTGATCCATAATCAAGGAAAAACAATCCTAGCAGATGGTCTGGGACTGTCTAGGTACAGGTAAACGCCACACAAGATTATGAAACTCCCTGTGCTGTAACCTTTAGTATTATGAAAGTATTATGTACAATACTCAAATAAGAAAATGGGACTCACCTTTGGCAGCATGAACTGCTGCCAAAAGAATACATTAAAGATATTGAAGAGCTAAAACATTCTGAAATTACTGAAAAATACTATGCCTTTCTGGACCAGTACTCTTCAGAATAAAAAGGACAAGGGATTATTTCTCAACGCAGCAAAAACTCATCAAGAAAAAAGAAACTGTTTGACCATAGGCCACCTGGTGCTAGTAGAAATCTTTTTAGTATTTAGAGTTGTGTTTTGTACACAGGTCTTATTTGTCTTTTTAGAGAGTAGCCAGAAGGCGTCTAGTCAAGTTTAACTACAATCATCCTTAATTTAGGTCTGAGGCAGAAAACCACCAATAAAAGTTGCTGAAGACCAGAATTCCATTAAAAGAAAAATCTCAGTCATGAGTTGTTGACATTTCAGCCCATTTTTTGCATTTCTCTGCAAAGCAGCATTTGTGCTTAATATGCCTGGGTTTGGCTTGTGATTGATCTCTAGGCATAAAAAGGCTGATTTTCATGAGTGTCCAGAACTCCAGCTGGGCTCCAACAGAGGTTCGGCATTCATCCTTCTTAGAAAGCAAGTGCTCATTTGAACGAATTTTGTGTTATGACTTCTATAATTTCTGCATTCTGAATAAACTAACCTTCATGGTTAAACCTGATGCTTTGAAGGATGGACCCGTATGTAATTGGAAAGGTAATTTACCCTGGATTATGGGGAAAAAGGTCTCCTATTTCACCTGTGACCCTTCCGTCACAACACAATTGCGCCGGCTGTTCAGGGTAAGTAAGTGTGCAGAACTGGAGGCTGCACAGATCTCACAGCTGCTCCAGATCCTAGCCCATGCTTACAGGCAGAAACAAGCCTGATTTTACATTAGCAGAGAAGCTTCAGCACATTTAGTGTTTTAGCATTTTCCCTGCCATTGTGTTGAAAATCTGTATCCTAAATTTTCTGTTTCCTTTGACCAGTTATAAAACAGATGGGAAATCAGATACCCTCTTAAAATACTCCAGTGGAAAGTCACAGGCTAGTGCTTTAAATTTGAATTATATAATGAAATTAAACAGTAAGAACACAATAGCAGCTTTAAATGCAGCAAAACACAAAGAAAATAATGTTTATGTGACCACTGGTTTTCTTCACAGTGCTACCACTGGCACCTAACTGGGAGGTGAATATGCTCAAATATTACAGTGATGAACATGAGGGGAACTTATAAAGGACGGAAAAAATGAACTGTAGTCCCCCAAAAATAAGCGTGCAAGTCCTACCCAGTGCAATAGAGGGGTTTATGGACAATGAAAGGGGTGAGAGGACCTCAGTCCACCTTCAAGAAGACCAAACATGCTTATGACGGAGCACATGGCATCATTCAGAACTGTTAGGACCAAGATGAAAGAATTAGATTTTCATTACTGCAAGTATTCTGCTTCAAGAGTAAGGCAAGTGGAAGAAAGCTGATGTTTGTGCTGTTTACCATGTTTACCTGTATCTGTGCTGCTTGTACTACAGCTGGCTGGTAGCAGAATTCATATTAGGTCTCAGGTCTGTTGACTTCTGTGTCACCTCCCAAGAAAGCTACCTCAAAAGTTTTACAGACATAAATGCTTACACAGGTCTCCTTGCTCACTTCCCAAGGGCTGAATACTACAGCTGTCACTGAAACCAAGCATTCACGAGCTTAGTATTCCTATTTGTATGAACTTCAACCTTAATTTCATTGCATATCACTTCCCAGTTTTGCACCTCAAAGATGTTGCCCTTTGTGCAAAATGGAGACCTTGTGGAAATTTCGAATGTTTTAAAAGGCACAGGCTTTGGGTTCTAAGAAAGCTAGGGCTATTGAAATCATTTGAGCTACATCGCAAAATACCTGATTGGCCAAACAGCAAAATTCAATAAAATTCACTCCTTAGTTTCACCCATGCCTAAAGACTATTTTCCTGAAAATTCAATAAAGGTGTTATTGATACTATATTGCAGAAACAGTATGAATTGGAAAGATGGAAATTTCATGCATAACCTGCTTTTGTGGTAAATGTTTCACCCAGCTCTTCTTTCAGAAAACCAATGCGTTGCTAAAAAGGTGTCGAAGGGGACACGGAAAAATAGTGGATTAAAAATAGGGGGAAAAACCCTTCTTCTGCATTCAAGTATTTTTAACAGGATCATTCTTACTGCTTCATAGCCCAAGGATTAAGTAACTTACATATCCTTTATATTTATTTTCATCTTATGCAATTTCTAAATAATAAAGCTGTGATTACTAATAATACCATGAAAACGGTTACAAGTTTGGTATTCCATATAGGAATCTGATAAATAGTTTCGTATCAGATGCCAAGTCATTTGATAGGTTTTTCAACTTTAACCTAAACCCACATCTTTTCCTTTCCTACAGAAAGAGAACTTTAAGAGTTTTTCCTCTTTTATTCTGAAGTGACATCTTTAAAATGTGCCTAGCTCAAGTCATGTACCATTGAAGTTTTGATCTCATGCCTGTTAAAGTTAATACATGCTTTACTACTGGTTTCAATGAGATTTACCTCTGACTATTAATCTATTATGATTGTTACTAGCTAATTCTTTACCAGCTTTTTTAAAATCATAAAGTACAAAGTGGCATATTGCTAAAATTATCATTAAATGCAAAATAAACTTGATTTCACTACTGTTACCACCAATAGGCCTCTCTGTAACCTAGTAGTCATTACACACAAATCATTCAGATGTTCATCTCCATTTATCACATTAATTGTGCTTAAATAGAGACAAAAAGGAGAGACAAGGTGATGCCTATGATGATCTTTACTCTTTCTGCAAATCCCCTGCTACAACACTTAAATAATTGAGCTCTGTGTCCCAGACCTCATGAAAATCTGTTATTAAAGTCCATTGGATATTTTGCCATGGATGTGAAATACTGTCTGGAACTTCACAACTGTAAGTGAGGATGATGTTATTCATTAGTCTTCGATGAAGCCCAGAGGCACTGAAGTTGATGGGAAATTGGCTACCAAATTCAAGTGGGCAGCTTCACCCCAATGGTTTCATAAAGCTCCTTGCAGAAGTAGGGTCTATTGCAGCTCAACAAGAGCAATTTACATGCAACTCATTTGTAATTGTGTAGCGAGCTTCTATCTTCAAGTCTACCAGACACTTCCTCCCTTAACAGCATTTTCCCCTCAATTTAAGTAGAGGCAATTTGAAAATCTCATTAACTCCCTCTCTCTTTTTTTTTTTTTTTTTTTTTTCTATGACTGCTGCTTTTAGGCAAAGAAAACTGAATTTTAGCCTATGGAGCCCAGACAATTGAGTCATCTGACAATTTCTGTAGCAAAAACTTGATGAACTAATACTATGCGGCAGATTATTCAGCTAGAACCACAGAATGTATAATGCAGCATTCAGATTTAAGGATTATTCTTGTCTTTACAACATTGCTAAAGGAGGATCTATTGTCTGTTTACTAACAGGAGCCTTCCTATGAGTAGTATCCATTTCTGTCTTCTTTTAAACCTGTCTTGCTGGCTTCTTGTGCTGGCAGAAGACAAACATATTCAGAATTGGAATGAAGATAAGAAGACAGCAGGAAAAATACTAAGGAGTGATGTAATTTTCATAAGAAAAAATAATTACTTGCATGTATCTACAAAAAATATATTCCTGCTCTTGCTTACATTACATTACTTAGTTCCCTGTCATCGGAGCTTTAAATTAAAAACCTTTCAGCTTGGCCTGATGTATTTTACCATAAACAAGCACTCAGTCACCATGACAACCATCTTACTTATTGTAATGCTTTTAACTTTTAATGATGGGCAAGGAAAGCTTCCTTTGCCTTCTACAATTAGTTAATCCTTCTGCTATTCAGTTTTGCAGCCAGTGATCAAATCTTTGTGGCCATTTTCATTTTAGTCAAACTTCACTGCAATGACCCTGGTTCTACCAGAAATTAAAACCCATACTTTGTTTTCAATGTTCAAAACCAAAGCAAAAATATTACAAAGTAGGAGACATGCCATAGATGCATTTAGCTAGTAGATAGTTATTCTATATTAATATCCTTGATTCTCCAGCTTTAAGCAGTATTCTGGTGCTGTGGCTGTGATTCAGAGGCAGCTCCCATAGAGAGCAGCATTAGAATGGGTCACTGTTTGATCCAGCTCCAAGAAACACCTACACACTGCAGGAAATGGTGAGTCAGATGTCAGCAGCTTCCCCTCTAAAACACCACAAAACAAATGCTTTAGTATGGTGCAAGGGTGATGGATTAAAAATTCAGTTAAAGACTGAGCTAAATCATTCCAGATCATATAGCTATTATAACTATTGCAGCCTGAGGTTATAACCTGCCTTTACTGTAAGCTGTTATGTAGCATTTGGCTCAACAGAAGGTTACTTCTGGCTAAGAGTGACTCTAAAGCCTTTTGGCCAATGAGGATCTCCACTGGGGTACTGTGTGGGCACCATGTGCTTGGTGCCTTGGTGTGATACGGTTAGATACTAGCCTGTGTGGCATCACCACACAGCACAGGAGAGAAACAAGATTTCAGAATTTCAAACTGGAAGTTTGCGAAGCTCCGGTGGTGGTGGGCCCCACCATACCCAAGGTATAAGGTGATTTTGATATATGAAAGCCTCGTTTTGGACCAAAGATTGCTTTGCCTAATCTTGCAATTTTTCACACAGACATGGGTACACCCACAGACATGCCCATCCTCTGCATAAGTAGGAATAAAAAGCTCAAAGCCTGGAGCATGCTCCCTCTCTAATGACTATATGTTATTCCTCAGATTCCCCCTTGCAGTCTCAAACAGTTGTCTCTTTCCTCACAGCCTGCTCTTGTTGGGCCACATGGCTGTTCATCCCAACTACAACCATAGAAATGGGTCCAACATGAAACTCAGTTGCAGGGCTTTGACACACAGCATTTCACAACATCCTCTGCCATTACAGCTGTGGAAGAGCCATGCACCTTGACTTCTGTTGTGACCTTCATAGACTCCAAAAGCACGGGGTGGCAAGAAATAATATTCATCCATGTAAAAGAAATGGAGACCCTGGCTGTCTTTGACACTGAGCATATAGGAAGCTCTGGGCCCGATCCTTCACGTTTCTGTTTGCATTGCATGCAAACTGCAGCTGTGTTTGCTGTAATGAATTTCTTGTGATGACTGAGGCAGAACATTTTCACACTTTACTGCAGTTAGGATGAGAGAAAGGAAGAAAAAAGATCACATTTAAGTGTTTGCATTAAATAATATCCAGCTCTGTTTTAATTTGTTGGTTTATATATACCTACTATTAGCTAGAAAACTTTTGGTGATGAGCACCGCTTCGGACAGGCTGTGATCTTGACCTCTAGTAGTGTTTGTAACATGTGAAAAGATCACTCTTAGCCCAAGTATTCTCCAAGGACATATTTCATATATTGCTGCTTTTGCTTGCATTCTGTGACAAGCTACACTATAAATCTCACATTATGTACAAAAGAACAGAACATGAATCCCATAACTAACCTCACACACTCAGCTGCTTATTTATTGCATTACACATAAATTGCCGCCTAAGGGTTATTCAGTAAGAAAACTCACAAATCTAATAATTAACAGATCCAAGACTTTGCAATCTGTTAGTCAACAAATCAGGAGAAATGGAAATCCTCAAATTATTATTCATTGAAAATCTTGTTTCCCCCGTTGCATACAGGAGTGTTTTGCATCACACAGCTGCAAGGAGCAGTAGCCATCTTTACTCCTGGTCGTCTTACACAGACTCTTCTCATGTACATCTTCACCAGGTACCTCTGTAAGCCAGTCTTCAAATGGCTGCAGGACAAATGCTTCTTCAATATCAATGTTTTTGCTGTAAGACTTTGCAAAAATGGTTTGGAGGTGACAGTGGGAGGGGCAGAGCAGAGCTAAAACAGCAAAAGCAGCACAGAAAAAAAAATATGTGAGTGCCTTTGTAAACAGAAACTATCCAAAGTAGTTCTTTTTCTACCAGTGTCTTCCATCAAGAAGAGAGATTTAATAAAAAGGCCTACAACCAAAATAAAAGGTTTTACTGGATCAACCTAACAACTGAAAGTGCTTTGTTTTCTGTGGTGAGAACATGCATGAACAGTTCAGTGTGCCTTTCACAGACTATTTGACTATACGTTTAATGTACCTTTGAAACACACTGTACAATTCATTCACAAAGTCAACACACTCATGTGGACTTTCTTCTGGGTCTTTCATTACCTGAATCCAGTACATCTTGTCTAAACACAAATGTTATGTGACACTTCTATTTAGAACTGAAGATGAAAATCCTGCTTGCTGCATGAAAATCACCTGTACTTCTGTCATAAAATAAACATAGCTTTCAGTTCACTGCCTCCTGACTTCAGGCAAGTCTTCCTCATGATTTCAAGATACTGGAGTCTTGGTTTTTGTCTTGGTCTCCGCAGAATGCCTGTCTATATCCAGTTGTGCAGTAGGAGCCAGTAAAGGGATTTAATGACCTGTAATTATCTTAATATTAGTTTCCATCAGAATTTAGCCCTGCATCACAGACCATGCCATTACAACTGTTCTTTTCAACTATTCTGTCCATAGTTCAGTCTCTGAGTACCAAGAGAGCACTGGATCTGCAAAGTATTATACAAAAATGGAAAAAGACAGAAGCATCTCTCATTGAGGTAAAAACGAAATTACAGAAACCAGAACTCATGTGTGACAAAGTGAGGACGGAAAAACCTGCTTTTTCAATAGATCAAAAAGAATTTCAGTTCCCCTTGGGTAGATTCTCCAGTTCTCTATTTGCCCAGTACCCAGGAGGTTTTCAAATGACTGCCTTCAAGCTGGCAGAAGCAGGTATGTACAGGCTGTTTTCACACTGGTCTTCTGTAAAAGAACTTCTCACAATAAGCTTCCAATTAATCAAGATTTCATTATCTCAAAAGTCATACAGAATTGTCATCATTCTAGACACCAGACAGATTACTAATGATCAGGGATGTGAGTGGGCAGGATAGGGACAAACCAGCTAGAATAAAACAGAATGAACTTCACAAGCCAGAAATATTTGGCAACTGTACATTCATGCATTTACTATTTGATAGGAACACAGTTCAGCCTTCTGCTAAATGTTGGCAGTTTGGTATATGGAATCTCATAACAGCTTTAGTCATGACCCAACTGCTTTAGTCATGCAATAAGTTTAGATTCATGACTTCTGTTGCTTATTTCATTTTCTT
Source organism: Psittacus erithacus (assembly GCA_009867235.2). NCBI lineage: Eukaryota > Metazoa > Chordata > Aves > Psittaciformes > Psittacidae > Psittacus > Psittacus erithacus. The sequence continues at coordinate 1,742 of WYDI02004146.1, read as the reverse complement.
CTGACAGCAATGTAAAGAAGGTATACAGCCACAAAGATATCCTTCTCCTCTCACTGACTCTGCAGACCTCAGAGTAGACATGGTTGATAGCCTCATCTATTAGGTCTGTTGCAGAGAGACTGACAGCAATCAGCTTCATTTGAAGTAGGCAAATGAGGCATGACCAAGTCCCAGAAAGGGCACACGATCAGGAACACAAGGTTGAATGGAACGGGCAGCAGTAGAATGAATGGTGGATGCAACATCTGTGCATGGCTTGCAAACTCAAGTACAGATGCAGGCAGTATTTGCTAAGTCATTGTAGACACAGCTTTCAATACCCTCTAGAGTTCACAGAGTATCTAAACCAAGTTATTTTTATTCTACAACAATTTCATTCTTCCTTGGCATTGCAGCTTTCAAAGCTGCAATTTTATGATTCATCTAGATTGACTGTTATAATAGCAAATCTTTTAAATTTGTACAGTCTGTTTGCACTGAAGTGGGAACAGTCATATGAAGGAACCTACCAGCACAGTATGGGATTTTTCCTACGTTCATGCCAATTCAAACAGATATATCAGTCCTGTGCTACCCATTAACATTTTAAGTTACAGAAGATATCATTTGCTAACATGCAGAGAATGTATGATTAAACAGCTGGGTAGTAATAGAAACAGCTCACTGAAGAACATGTTGAAAGTAAAGTGATAATAAATACATTTGGAACCATATAGTAGTATATTAACTCATTTACATGCTCCAGAGGGAATTATGATTTGCCACAATGAGATACCTTAGGGGATTTTCCTTTTGTTTAAGTTTACCTGGCACACTAGTACAATAAAATGGCAGTAAGAGGGACTTCAGAATATAAATTCCTGACCAATAAAATAATGTTTAAATCATGAATGTAAACACACATTTATTAAAGTTCTGTCTGCAGTGCCCCAGCCCTCTTACATGATTTCTGCTGAGAGACTTTGAACACAGTATTAGGGATTGGAGGGAGCCATGGGAATCAATGCTATAAGAAATCCATGAATTTATTACGAACAGAGAAACTAAGATCATTCATTAATTTTTTTACATGGATGAATAACTTCATGGAAATAACTATTCCATTTGCAGTGTTTTCCAGTAGAAGGTCAGCATTTACCCTCAGATATTTCACAATACCTACAGGAGCTGCTGTCAGATTCTGTAAGGACAGAGGAGCTTATGATATAGGTAAGCATATTTTTATATTCTGGATAGCTGAGGTAAGTTGTAGTATTTAATTCTGCAAAATAGTAAGAATGTATGCTTACACTTAAAATATGTAAGCTTGCAAAAAACCCTCTGCTCAGCAACGTACTGATCCTTAAGTACTGTTGAAAGGCTTTCATACACGTAGTCGATTTCCTACTTTGAACACTACATGTGTTCAACAGACAACCAAAATAAACATTATTTCTTGCTATAAATGCACAAAACTCTTTAAAATCATGAGTGAGTACTGCTGCAATTCATAGCCAGACAGACCAAAACAGCATCATGTACCCAAGCTAGCCACTGTCACCTGAAACACTTGACAGTTCTCAATGATCTTTCACCCCAAAATGATAAAAGTGAGATTGTGGGCACTTCTCATCTGTCGTGGTTTAAGCTTAGTCGTAAATTAGAAAAGCATATAGCCTGCTCGTTTTCCCCCCACAAACTGTCCTCCCCCCCCCCCCCCCCCCGGGGGTGGGGGGGGAAACGGAAAAAAGCAACCCCCCCCG
>WYDI02004145.1:12626-37020 GCA_009867235.2 Psittacus erithacus | reverse complement strand
ATCATCCTCGTGGCCCTCCTCTGGACTTGTTCCAACAGTTCCATGTCCTTTTTATGTTGAGGACACCGGAACTGTACCCAGTACTCCAAGTCAGGTCTCACGAGAGCAGAGTAGAGGGGCAGGATCACCTCCTTCGACCTGCTAGTCACACTTCTTTTGATGCAGCCCAGAGTAAGGTTGGGTTTCTGAGCTGTGAGCGCACACTGCTGGCTCATGTTAAGTTTCAGAAAATCACATGAAACGTGAAATCACAACTGCAGTTTCAGATCATTTTCACCAAACTGGAAAGCTGCTTGCCTTCAGCAAAAGATTTCCATCTGTGGTAAGACCTTTCTCTGGTTTTGACAGGTTCTCTGATGCCTGGAATCATTAGGAGTTTCCTAATGGTTCCAAGATTTCATCAAATTATAGGTTAGTAGCTTTATAGGTTCTGTACATAGTACAGTAAAATAATTGCTTTGTATAACTCAAAAGATAAAATAAATGCAAACTATAAATGCTATGGTATTCACAACAAAACTATTTATAAATCAAACGTATTCTGTAAATAAAATACAACCAAATATTATCAATTTGCATAAAATAATTTAAAGCTTTGTCTGGCAGCTAACATAAAATGCCTTCGAACAGGCTTAAAATAGTGAAACTACAAAATGACTCAGTATCACCTAAGAATGAATGTAAGATAGAGAGAAATAAATGGTCCCAAATTCCATTTTTCTTGTAAGTACAAACATTCACTAAAAGCACTTCAAATAACTTGCACACATATTAGTAATTATCCTTCCTTTGTTTGTGACAGCTTATTTCTGCAATGACTCTTTTATTAGCTTGTGGCACTGCTTTTTACTTGTGCTACTGACAATGTGTTTTTCCAGCTACATAGCCTGTTTTGCATTCCAGTGAGTGCAAAATCTGGAAGCTGCATTTTTCATGCTCACTTAAAGAAGGTCATGTTTGTCATACAATAATTCTAACTACCTAAGATATCTGGATGTCCCACTATATTTGCTTTCTCCTTACTTCTACTATTAGGAACTACCTGTATCAGAAATAAAGATTCTTAAACTAAAGTTACAGGAAAATAATTTTGGTTTTGATTTTGGCTTTTTTTTTTTTTTTTTTTTTTTTTTACAAAATTAATAAATCTTAAAATGGATCCCAGAGCATTTTAAGATTTCAAGATTTTCTGCCTCAGGAATATTTATCTCTCTCATTTTTACTTCTTGTTTGACATTACAACTGGAAATTCGGGCCTTGGTGGGTTGTGAGGTACATTTTTCGAACAGACTTACTGTTCAACATGGCGCTTCTCTGTATCAGCTGACTTGGGCCAAATAGTGAATACATGGATATAATTTAGCTAAAGTCATCCCTCTTACTCCATGACTGAATTAGTATCTGTGGGCATTAAAAACAAAACAAACCAAAATGAAGACTGCATTAGCCATATTGCTTCTTTGTAGCAGTGGGAACAAAGTCAACACTGGAAGTGTATGGCTTCAAAAAACTTTCATAATCAACACGCCTAGGTTTATCAATACCAAAATGAATGTCTGAACTTCACTCAACTAAAGGCATACCTGCTATCAATGACATAGATTAGCACTGTTTCTGTCACGTCTTGCTCAGAAGGGATTTAGTGGTTTTATGGACTTACTTGTTTTTTAATTTAGCACATTGCCACCTTCACTGGCAAAATGCAGAAACAATCCTTCAGATACTAGTAAGTCAGTAAATCCTGACTTTGTGGGCAAAGGACATACATTTGTTATGATTAAGCAAATGTGACGAACGCAATGCTTTTCAGCCCTCTCAGTCCTTACCACGTAACACTTTCAGTGAACTACAATGCATTTCCCTATGAAAAAATAATACTAAAAAAAAATCACCTGTAGCAAAATAAGATAGAAGAATTTTTGTTGTTTATATGATATTCAATGGCCATGTGATCAGAAGACACATTAGATGCATTATATAGTAGAATATTACGTAATTGATTACCAATCTTGGAAAGCCAGTTGGTTGATGAAAAAGTAATGGGCTTTCTGTCAAAAAAAAACCTCAGAAAGTCACTCATGAGAAATGCCACAGCTTAAGTTTCAGCATAAAACTAACAACAAAGAAAAAAAGAAACTTAAAATGACAGACTTAAAATCCCTTAAAAGAAAAAAAAAAGATTCATAGCATTTCAAGACAGCAGCAATATGATGCGCCTTATGTCATGCAGACGTTAAGGGGTTTTATTCTAAGACCTGAGATTTGAGGAATAGGCTTGAAAGTGCAACACTAAAATATTGATTCTCAGACTGAATTCTTGAAATCTGAGAGGTACTTAGGTGGGTTAACCACATAATTATGAACATTCAAAGCTTTAAAGATACTAAGAAATAAAAAAGATTCTGTGGTGACAGAAACTTTTCCAAAAAGAACTATCCCTTATTTTCACAAGTAAGGGAATCACTCTTTGAAACCTTGTCATCCCTCCTGCCTTTTTTGATCATGGAAAAATCACAGCAAGTTAAAAAAGAACATTGCTTTCTACAAGAAAATCATGCAATGAGAAATAGACTGAGCCAAGTGCAAGAGAAAGTTACATGCTGCAAAAACAGGTTAGGTAGGATCACAACTGAGGCAGATATCAGCTTCTACCTGTAGCTATCTTTTCCACGCAGAAATTACTGAAAGGATTATGCCAGGCTATACTCTACCATCCAATTTACCGTAATGTTAAATGGAATGTTGCCTAAATCATGAAAGAGAATTAGATTAAGAACTATTAGAAGAAAAAGACATAAGACCTACAAATTCACAGTTTGGACAAGTAGTCAGGAACAACATCTGTATCTTCCTCAGCCTCACACTATTCCTTCATCATCTGATAGTGGTAGCTCTCAGATATACAATATTACAATATCATACTACTTGACTACCTGTCTCTTGGAATTGATCCACAGCTATTATTCATACGGTTTACTGTAGATAAGTGTATAGATAGATAGATAGATAGATAGATAGATATAGATATAGATATAATTCCTGCCCGTTAAGCTTAGCATGTCTAATAATGCTCTGGGCACTGGAGATGCAATATTAATCTGTCCAAAACCCTCACTCATTTCCACTTCATAAAAAAACCACAACAGAAACAAGTCATAATCAACCACCTGCTTTCCCCAACACCAAAATCTTAAATATTCTCTTACAGTTATCTCTGAGTTAACCTTTTTCTCTAATTATACTTTGTGTCTCAAGCTGCTCTGCTTCAGCACTACTTCTGTTCTTGTATTCCGTGAACACAACTGTCTGAGAAAGATTCCCCATGTTTTTTCTTAGGCAAAAGCAGAATCAAGCTTAATTTTCACCCTTCTATCTTTTTCAAACAGTTCTGACACAAGAATTTTCTTGAAATACAGTAATCTTTCAACCTCTGAGATCACTCCTTTCAGCATTTTATGCTACTGTTCCAATTTTGCTTTAACGTAACCCTCCAATATATTTCAATGAGTTCCTAACTACTGGCTTAAGATGCTAATGGCTCAAAGAGAACTCTCAACTTGACTATTCAGCCTAAGAGCTCTTTACTCTTTCTTTTCTATATGTCTGTGAATACTTCCATCCTCCTCCAGTACAAACCCTAAGACTTATCTCAAGTGTTAGCTCTAGTTCCTTATATTCAGGATATATCTCTATCTTGCAGACTTTTTCAGCAAACCTTTTAAGAGAAACAGCCTTTCATATCCACATATGCAACCTGTGCATTTCTCAGATCTTGAACCTGTGTCTGCACCGGCGCAAAATCCTTTTATGCATCCTTTATAGATGCTGTTTCACCTGCTTATTCACTTCTCTATAATATAATACCCTTCTCTGTAGCAAGCAAAGAGATATTAAAATAATTGCATGCACTTTATGCTAGGAGAGGAAGAGTTTGAATAGTCCTTTTTCACATATATCAGAAGTTCCTTTCACTGAAGTTCGTATATCAATTTGACAGAAAAGCAAGATGCAGCGAAAAATCCAGATTTTTTTTTTAGCTTCAGTAATCAACCCATAAAATCCTAAAATACTGTAGTGAGGAAGGGTCCCTGAGAAATCTCTGAAAAGACATACAACATAAAATCTATCACTCCTGTTACAGGCAATCAGAATGTTTATAGTCTTCCTTTAAGTACAACTTCATTCCCCTACTTAGAGCATAAAGTGAAAAGTATAGATTGAAAGCACTCCAGAAATACGATTGACTGGCTTTCCAAAATATGCAATTTAAGTAGTTGGGCACCTGGTGTCATTCATAAGAATTCAAATTAACTTTAAGAATTTCATGAACTTTTCCCCCTCAGATCTCCAGAAATGTTATTCCTTCCTTGCTCTTTTTGTGTATGAATTTGAAACACAAGCACAGCAAAGGACATTTGTAGTCAGACATGATCTCTGACTGCAGTCTCTATAGGTAATACTCAAATATTTCTCAGCGACTCCAAATTAAATTCACATCCACTACTTAGGAATGGATATATGACAGCATTCCTTGAAAGAAACTAGTTTTGCTTATAAACTAAACTTTTCAAATAAGATAAATATCCTTTAAAAAATCTATACACGTTTAGCTCCTATGCTTCTGTGAGACTTTTCCACTCTCCAGTTGACTGGGAATGCCTCATCTTCACTCACTTTGCTGATGTACCATCTCTTTTTCGATGTCATTGGAGTTTCATTCTCAAGCATTCTTTGGTCATTTGAATCCTTAGAAATACAATTATGTTACTATGGCATCTGGAAAATGATGTCGCATAGTTGGTTGGGAGAGTATTTTTACAGAATTGTACTACCACAACTATCTTACCAACTGAGCCATGTTAAACTGCATTTAGGTTAATCCAAAACTTCATTCTACCTAATTATTGTCATTCAACTCTTAACCTTTGTATTACTAAAATCATACACTTCTGTATTTTCATGATACAGCATTTCTGTATCTGTTATTCAACATCTTTGAAGCCACCTACCTTCCTCAATACACATTTTTATACTGTCTTGTACACAGAACAATAATAAAAGGAAACGAGATCTACCTCAGCATGTTTATTAGAAATCTGAAGAAAATAATAATAATAATAATATGCAAAGCCACACACACACACACCCACAAACCCACTATGGAAATAACATGGGATCTAACACTCTTATACCATTTACATAAGAATTCCAGCAACACAGTTAAGACATAACTTTTAAAAAGCTTTTTATCATGAAATTCCACAGTACAGATCCACCACACCGAGAAACAATGAAAATCAGTTTAAAGGAGACTTTGGTACCAAAAAAAAATCCCTTTGATATATTTAAATAGCATAATAAGATTCTTGACTTACTACCAAACCTAAGTATCAGTTACCATCTGCTCATTGCAAAGATTCAGAATCATGTATAAGGTCATTAATTAGTCTCTTGACCAACAATTTTTTTGAAAAAATAGGAACCAGATGGAAAATTTGTGAGCATTTTATCCCTAATAAATTTAAGGGTCATCTCAAAAGCTTTAAAGCAGTCTGCATTTTCAGAATTTGAGGGCATATAAAAATCTCATTTTGCCTTGGTAAAATTTTCATCCTGCTGAAAACACAAACAGTAAAGTCATTAACTAGAATTTTATGCTTTACTGACTGGAATGAAGCATCTCTCATACAGCAGATCATGAAAGCATAAGTATAGATGGCACAATTTACCCAGCCAGAGGACTGACTGGCAAGGCGCACTGGGTGGGAAACACAGGGCTTCACAGTGCACTACCTGGATGCTCCAGTTTTAGCCGGCTAGCAGAGAAAATGGCAAAAAAGGAAAGGAAGGATGGTAGAAACAGAAGATGCTATAATCACTTTCATTCTCCTACTGAATCTTACTGTATTTAGTTCTGTCATTCAGCATTACTCTACCTCGTCTGTCTTCTTAAGACCTTTTCTCATGCTTTTACTGCTTAAGTGAAACTATGGCATTATTTCATGTCTAAACATTTGTGACACCTTTAATTCACCATAACTGAATTATGTTTATTCACATGAGCAGTATGGCAAGTGCAATATGTTGTGCTGACCCACACTTCTGTGTTATGAATCTTATGTCTTCCTTGTAGGTTTTAGATTCATTACTAGCTTATGGGATTCAGAATTGGTATACTTAGAAAAAAATATGGAGGAGATCGACAAGAACATAAATTTCTTGTCCTCTCAAAGTGGTTAGGTACACTGTGTTTAGGAACAGTCATGACTCAGTAATGACTACATACATTCCTCCCTTTACATATTTGCACCAAATGTATTCTCAGTATCTGGACTGATACAACATGTAAGTGGATGCCTGCCAGATGGAGACACTTCTCAGCAGGTCAACAAATAGGGGGACAGCGTGACACCACACCTCACTCAGAGGTGACTGTCAAATGCAGGATTTGATACCTGACCATCAGAGTTACGTTTGCTCCCTTATGGAAATGTCTGGTTCAGTTGGAGGAACAGTAAAACTAAGTCCTTACAGAAGTTAACAGGGCAGAAAGAACTGAAAAAGAACATGCAAATCTATTCAAAGTCCTACTGACATTCAAAAAACAAGGTTAGTTATAAAGCTTACACTTCTGCCAAGAAGCAGCTCTTTCCCAAAATGAACCTGAATGTCATGTCGAAAATACAATCCTTTACGTAACGCATAGATACACCTTTCAGTTTTAATCTTGATGTCAGAAAACAAATCCTTCTTTTTTTTCACTTACTCATCAGTTTTTCGAAACATTTACAGCATGCAAAATAGACAGAATGGTAACAGACTACTATTATTATTATCATCATCATCAACAACTTTGAAGTAGGAGTAATTGCCAGGATTTTTCATCCAGGACCGCCTACCAGATTTATATGTGGGTATTTTGACACGCTAACAAGTGCTTTATCTCCTCAGCACAAATTCCAGAATATCCAAAGTGCAGCAAAGCATTCTGTCCTTAGAAAATACTTGGATCAGCTTCAAAGCTTGCAATGATAAGGTTGAGGGATGAAGACGTGTCTTTCAATGACTATAAAGCACAGATTTGCACTGGGGAATCCAAAGCATTCCCAATGAGCTAGTTTTAGATCTCCTTCTTGACAGAAGAATAAAGATCTGCTCATTGCGTTTCTATGATTATTGGTTTAATGAACGTATCTAGTAGTTCTGACTGGCGAATTCTCCTGACACCATCTACATTTAAGAAACATAGTGAATCACATAAGGCATTCAACACACCAACTTCTAGTACAGATGTAGCACACCTGTCAGAATAAATATGACCTACATGGAAAATACCAGGAAACAGACAATTCTGGGAGACTGCATGAGTACGAGTGGACGACAGGCAGAAGAGACATGGAGAGTATTTTATTATATAGTATGTGAATCTGTTTGTAATCATGGAAGACACAATGCACTAATGGTAGGTATGGAAAACAGAAGGGTTTGGGAGATAAGCTGAAAAGGCATGAAGAAAACATCCATTCTGTTAAGACGCTCCCATTGAGTTTAATAGACTTTGGACTATGCAGTTTTCCATGACAAGGATGACTTATTTTTATGCTTGATTTAAGATTATTTGTTGGCATGCTTAGTGAACTACCTGATAGTACTGTGAATTCAGTTCCACAAATCCCTAGAAAAAAGGATTAATCTTTCAACAGAAAATACCGCCTTTTGGTATTTTACAAATAACCCTTAGTTAACAGCTTGTAAGCATCTCCCTATGCGATCACTGAATTTTTATGAGAAAATTGTTAGCATAAAACTTTATTGTTTACCTGTGCTATAAGAAGGCTGCAGAAATAAAAGTTTTCTAGCAGTAGCAGCAAAGCAAGCCAATAATTTAGCAATAACTGTCAATAATCATCATTTATACACTACTACTGCAATATTTCATCAACACAAAACACTATAACTACTACAAATGTCTGACCTTGAAGATTCTACGTGTGAATTTCTGGATTTATACAGGAAATTCTGAAGTTCAGTAGTCACACAGTTCCACCAAGGATTTCCAGCACGATCACTGCTCAAAATTGTACACATGTTAATAAACTATGCTTCTACTATCACACCTAAGCTGCAGACTATATGAAGAGCATAAATCTGCCTGAGAACCAAAAGCTACAGATTTTGAGATAGCAATGAAATACAATCCTTACATGAATATGAGCAGAAAAGCAGCAGGTTGTGTGGCGTGTTAGTGCAACCCCATTTCTAGATGCAATGCAACAAGACAACATGCTCCTTAAAGCACTCAATTCACACTGTCAGTGCAAAGCTGTCCCTTAAACTTCTCCCCACAGCCTGTTTGAAAACCTGGACAGTTTGGCTGGAGTAACATGGGCCTCTGCTTCCATTCAGTACTTCCAGATGAAGAGAGAGAATAACAATTTTGGTTTGTCCAGGCAAGGTTTGTACCAGGTAGCAAGAATTCAGAGGGAAATTTAGAAAAAGAAACTGCATTTATGAAGCTTCAAAAGAATGTGTCAAGTATTTGAAAACACAAGCCCTTATTAGAAAAAGCTACCGCATCTTTCTGATGTGCCTCACAGACTATACAGTTTACAGGCCCTAATTCAACTCCCCAGAGTAAAGGCTTCGCTCAAAATTGGATTCAAAGCCTGAAAATTAACATCAGCGTTTTTGAGAGACTCAGTTCTCACACAAGCAGATCCTGTGTAACTTCAAGTCAAAACAGGAAACCAACACAATCCAAATACAATTCTCAGATATTAATTAGGACACAGTTTATAAACAGACTCCAAAATAAATCCTCTTCCTTCCTAGCAGACCTCAGCATTACCTTGGCTATGCACATTAAATTGTGCATACATTTTCTTGCAATCACACTGTCAAATTATTTCTCCAAAAAAAGGCTGAATGACTGTAGGAGAAAAATAAATGGATGTCATAGATTTCAGTTATGTGCTTCCAAACCATAGGATTGTTTGTATATCCCCCTTTTCAGCCAACTACACTGCTTAGATTTTAATGCATAAAACAGCATAAATGCTTAGAGTTTAATGCATAAAACAGCATAAACCACAGACTGACCACAAAGTACCTGAAACTGCAATAGGCTTTTTGTTGGTTTTATGGGGTGTTTTTTTAATCATGAAGTTTCACCTGGACGCAGCCAAAAGCAATCTAACAAGGATTCCTTAAGCAATTAGCACGGCAGCCATTAATAAGAAGCTTTAGTCCACAACTCAGAAGACAGAGTTCCTATTTTTTTCCCTGCTCCCCACACTTTTGAAATTGTTATTAGATCTGGACTTTTACTCTCTAACATTATTCTTTCACTAAGGCCATGCTCGGATTTCCAGCTAATCCTTTCCTTTTGTGGCCAGCAAGCTGTTCGATTTTATTCCTGCAGCTATTCACAAAGATCATGTGAGATCTACTTGAACAAAAGGAATCTGATGATAATTTTATGAATACAATGTAAACTCTGAGAAAGCATCCCTGCTGTTCTGGGAAGGCTTTAATGTACTGGTGCAGGAAGATGAGGTGAGAAATATTCCAAAGACTTTATGCAAACTTCACGAAAAAAGAAAAAACAAGAAAAGCCCCCATGTGCAATGTCTTCGCTGATACTAACACCCATTGGCTGTTCCTTTACAGCAGATGCACTCTTCAATGAAAATGCTTCTGTTTAGGACTAAGAATCTTCTCCAAAAAGTAAAATCTGCTCAAAGTAAGTGTAAGTGCTTAGTCCAATTCAGAACTTATAACAAACTAAACTCCAAAACTTACCAGTATGGATAAACATATTTTGGAACAGAAGTACAATTACGTGATTATGAAGAAAAAGATTTCTGCTTCCAAACTCTTGGATGTTACACTGTATATAAATGTTTTCTGCCTGGGTTTTTTTAATAGTCATAAGGACCAGATGACAAAAATGTTGGTCTCATCCCCAGTGGCATGCAAGCTGATTACAGTATACTAACATTTTATTTTCTATCTACCAGATGCACCCATAAGCATTATTTTTGATCATTTGGTTTGGGCCACTTTCCATTTACACATTCAAAATGAGGTATCTCATGTAAAAGGTTGTAAATAAACAAAAATGTATTTTATATAAAAAAAAAATCAGTTTTGCATTTTAAAAGTGCCTTTGAAACACTGCTTAGGAAGAATTAGAAATTAAATTATATGTGCCCAATTTTTTTCTCACAAGCTGCACAAAATGTAGCTAGTTAAAACTTCTGGTATATCTATGATATCAGAAGCACAGCGACTGGAAATTCCTGGGTTTTGCATAACATTCTCAACACCAACACAACTGTGCTAAATCCCTCGGCCCATAACATAAGAAAAATTTTACAAAGAACATAGTTATTATGCAGTAACAGCACACAATTTAACTTGGTCCCCTAATCAAGAGGGCTGTACATTCAACCACCACTAGCATTTCACACACATGCAAAGGAAAAATGGAGATCAGCTTCTTGAAAAACACCCTGCATCTTACTTTGCTGTACGTAATTATAATGCATAAAATTTCAGAGTTGTCTGAAACATATTTCAGGAACTCAGCAATTTGGAAGTGTTTTAAATGAAGTGGGAGTTTCCTGTATCTTTCCGTTTTGATTGCTCCCTCCTCTCATTCTCCCCATGTCTCAACTAATACAGAGCTTGTATTGAGGCTTGCTGCAGCATGTGCCTCATTTTGATGCACAATCCTCCTTCCCCAGGATATAGAGGAGGACTGTTTCTCAGAGGACTGTAGCACTGCTCTGTCCTCCTCCTTTACACTCCATGTGATTTTTCAAGTATGAAAGGAAGACAATTCCCCCCTTTGTGAGATTCTGTATCTCTTTATGTTTCACCTTTTTCTTGCTTGGAAGCCTTATTTCTAGATCTGTGTATCTTGAAAAAAGTGACAAGAAATATGGATTTGAAGCCACAGCTGGCAAAAGAAAGGTATTTAATTAGTCATTTTCCTCAGTTTTAATCACTATGGTATTCCCATCATTCCTCAGAACACAAAGAACAATTCTCTTTAAAGAGTTACTTTTCCCTACACAATAACCACATGTCACAGAAAGGCTACAACTTAGTTTATATTAATAAGGGGAATGAAAAAGTAATTCTCAGTGAAAGATCCTTAATTTATCATAAGGGGTGTTTTTGTTACTTCTGGACTGCATGAAAATATCAGATTCTATTTAAAGAGCCTAATAACTGTTTGTTCCAGCTCAAATAAAGAGCCATAATAAATTTGATAATTATTTCCTGAAAACCAATTGAAATTAGAGGGCCCAGACTAGCAATAGCATCTTCGCCCCCTTTACATCCAACTCTACTTCACTGTCCAGGAAATCTGGTGAAGCTACAGGCTCCTTAGGAGGTACAGATAACAGAATATTTCCTGTAAAATATAAAAACTGTTACCTCCTTTTATCAGGCTTACTGAAAAGTAACATCCTAACTGTAAGGCTTATAAGCAAAACCACTACTAGTTCTATGACACCCAAAAGAATAATATATCTCAACCACCAGGTCTACCTGAAGTGCACTCAGCAAAGTAGGCGGCTGGCAAGTACAACACTACAGCACAGCTTTGTGTCATGAGGCATGAAGGGGGTTACCTTGTGATAAATCATGGAACTGAGGTTGCAATGCAATAAAGCAGGAAGGAAGCTGTCTAGAGGAGTGCACACCTATCTCCTTTTTCAGTGTGTCCTCTTGCTTCTTCCTCTGTCTTGAGAGATTTACAAAAATGGAAGGCAGATGGTCAAAGCCAGCTTGACCATTTGTGTAACTTAAAGTTGGTACAGTTTTATTACAACCCTAACTGCTGAAATCATAAAATTGATGTATGTTTCCAAAAAGCCTTCATGATTTAATTTTCTTTTGCTAATGAATCTAAACAGGTTTAGGCTTCATCTTTTCCTTCCCAGAACAGAAAGTAACAGAATGATACTTTTGAATTTCTTTATGTAACCATTCACCTTAAACAAAACCTCTATAAACACTATGTACCTACCTTTGCTCTATTTTATGCATGCTATTGTCAGTATGCATCATATGCAGCTCTAAGTACATATACAACTATAAATGCCTGTAGAATGTCAGCACATCTGGCCTTTACGAGATGTCTGTCAATCCACCACATTGATAAATGTGGGTTGTCACTATAACAGCAATGTCTTGTATATTGCATAGGAACGGCCACTAACTATTGAGCAAAAGGTTGGGCTACAAAATAAAGCCCTTAATGCTCGTATCTGCTCCACATTTTAATGCACCTGAAATGATGATGAAATTAACTACAAGCATACAGGCTCTGACTTACTGACTTATCAGCAGGCTGATATCTGGCTATTGCTATTTAGAGACTTTCTGTACCCTGAACTAATGGACTGATTGCTTTATTAAATCAAAAAATCAACATATGTTTTGACAGAATGCAACTAATATTAACACACTAAATGCACCAAAAAGAAAAAAAAAATCTTTGCAAGGAAAGAGCATTGACAACATTTGTCAGTTTAAACACTTCTTGGTGATAAATCAGCTTGTTAACAGGCAATGAAAGACTGCTCTATTAAGCTCAGGGTGATGCTAAAATAGTTTCATACAAGACGATAGCAATTTTCCTTACCACCAAGTGAGGCTGCCTATGGAGAAAGGCCACGGCACGCTGCAGGTCTTCACTATTCATAGGCACTGACAGTAATGAGGAAGACATTTTATTGTTAACTAGTGTTATACTGAGTTACATGAACAACAGTTTTTATTAAGAGCTAGAAGTCATATAAAATGACTGAGACTGCTGCTTAGCTTAATAGTATTTCCTTTTAATTTTAACTGATGTTCCATACAAATAAGAAAACAGATTACAAAATCCTTTGTCTTTAATTTAATCCAGCCTTTGAAAAGGAGAGGGTTTAATAAATGCTACCTTTTATAATTTACCCAACTATCATTTCCATGAACAAAGTGTTTTTCCTCATCAGAAGTAGATTAATTTTTGTTGCTAAGTGAAATTCCAAGTTCCTGGCAGTCACCCAAGCGTGTGGGAACCTGTCCTCAGTAAATATTGCAAGAAAACCTTATTGAGGCATAAAAGAATAAAAAAGAACAACAGGAAAGAGTATCGACCAACAGAGAGGGAAACATAAACCTGGTTAGTGTCCAGAGGAGAAGAGAAAATTACAGTCCCGGCTCTTTGAACTCAGTCTGCATTCTGTGGACTCCAGAAACCATGCTGCACAGTAGCATTTTTTTATTTGGGTATCAATGTTGCCAGTGTAACGTAAATCTCTTTTGGATGGCTGCTTTAAATTCCCCAGTTTAAATATCCTGCTAACCAAAACCTGGTAAATGCAGGACATGGGAATGAGTTTTATTCTATTTCATATGGCAGGTATATTTTAGTGCCTAGATAATCCGCTCTTCTAGAGATCCCTGCTGAAAGCAAACCTCTGAAAGAAGTTCCTGATGGAACTCCTTCATAATCAGACTGTTGAAAGCTCTCAAATGCTAGCTGGTCCACCTGATGGGTTGGCTGCAGCTTTGACCTCTCCCATACTTAGAAGATCTGAAAGAGAACTCTGATTTAACACTGTATTGTCCCCATAATCTCCTACTTGCATACAGCTTTTTGAAAACTTGTCAGGAATGTTGTCACCCTTTACATACAACATCCTTCTATCACAGTCTAGACTTCTAGCTCACAGGAAAGACTCCACCAAGTCCACCAGTCAAAAAAGCACTTTATAGAGAATGCTACATTTACAGGTGCAGAGAACTATGCTAAAAAGCAAGCCATTCTTGGTAACTAAGTAACGATGGCTGTTTATTTGCATGTTTAATACAAAGCTATATGTTTTAATAGGTACCTTTGCATGATTCTGAAGGACTGTAATGGATCGTACCTGTGCTGCTCCAGTTCAAATTCCATTTGATTTAACAGAATCACACCAGTTTAAGTCTGTTTTATGGAGAATATGAAAAGGAACCAAGAAATCTACATACACTAACAAATTCCAGCCTTTATATGGCTGGATATACATGCTGGATTCTCCATTAATATGGGAGCAAGGTGGCACTTTGCATTCAGAACTACTTGCATAGCTTTCATTAAGTCATGACTGTGCTATTAAATATGTATAGATTTCATCTATATATTCTTGTATTCTATCTTCCTAGTTCCTTGAATCTTACCTGTCATCATATAACAAAACCTAGAGAAAAGAGGTGAAGAATGTCAAAGAAAATTAAATTTCAACACAGGGACACAGAGGCCAGTGCCCCACATGCGGCTACATTTATGAAACCTGATGTATCTAAGTTTGAAGCTTAATGACCTTAAGTTGCTTCTAGAGCCAATGAAAGAAGATATACACGCTCTTCCTCAGAGCAATCAAGTCTTAACACCCTCCTCTAATGGTAGAGGGCTTGTAGCCAACTACTCTTCTAGCTCCAGTGCCTCAAGCAGGTGCCTAACATAAAGGATGAGAATGGCCTGTGTTGCCACCAGTTAAGAGCTCATGTTTCTTTATGCATGTACGTTTGGCATAAAAATTATATTTTAAATATTAATTCATGTACAAAAAGGTGAAACACTATTTTCCATGGTTAAAGAACAAGACTAGAAGCCATAATACCTGAAAGACAGACCTCAATTTACTACTCATTATGGGTCTTCTTTTTTTTCCTTGCTGCAAAAGTAACTTAGGTCCAGCCTTTATCAGTGAGGATCATTGTATTTAACCATGTGGCCTCTTAGGCCACAGGTTTCAGTTTCCAAATACAAGCATCTATTACTCCAGGAGAGCAGTAGCAGACCCCACCCAGCTCCTGCTCCATTGATGTCTGGCACAGAGCTGACATAAAGGGCAGTTTCTTTTAAAGCCCTTCTGCCTCGGTGAATAGACGCCTCTGGTGAAAAGTCTCTTCAAATATCCCTAGTGATATAAAAGAAGTTCCTCCAAGTTAGCATATACTGTGTCCCATAGTATTAAACCTCTCAGTGGTATCTACACCTTCAGCATTATTAGCAGTAGAGAATTGCCTACACACAGCAGCTTTTCTTCCTGCAGTGTTATTTCTATTGTATAACACACGCTTGTACAATTGCTTTAATTTGAATCTGCTGCATACGAGAGGGCAGATCAACCTCTGGTTTTAATAAATGATCACACTGACAATTAAAATTCCTGGTGACAGGCGAATTACTGTTAAAATCTATGACTGATTTCTAGCAGAAAAATCTGGAGCAGCAGGGAGTAGAGCAGCTAGCAGAAAACCTTATTAAAAATCAAGGTAATAAACCTTTTGCAAATATCAATTTTAATTATTTTTTAAATTACCTTTTCCTCTTTCATCTCTTTCATATGGCCCAATCATATGAAAAGTTAATCATATTTTATCATAAAAAACATTTAATGTACTTTTTTTATTCATCATCTCTAGTGGAGTTTTTCAACAATATGAGCCATTACACTAAAATGGGAACTTCTTCAGCCATCAGAGCATGCAGCTGTTTCATAGTTAAACTCTTTCATATCAGTACAGTGTTTTCATACAAGCAGTGCAGCTTCCAGAGCAGGATTTTGCTACAAGGTTTTTATTTCTAAAATCCTGTATGAAATTTTTAATAACATCCACGCAATGACTGGCCAATCTCTTTGCTCTGATACACTGCTTTATTCAGACTTTTTGAACTATCTGAAAATAATTAAAAAAATAAATCTGTTTCAAAATCCTTACACTTAAAGCAGAGAAGTTTCTGAAACATGCATGAGGAAGTTGTAGAAATGAAGTGCACAGCAAAAAGATAGCCTTAAAGAAAGGCTTCCTTCAAATTTTTAAAAGACTAATGACACTGAATATTTTCAACTCCTACTCTTCCTCTCTCACAGGTTGAAAGGGATTTTGTCAAGAAAAAGCCTTCAAGGTATTTGTGTGTAAGATAAGAGATACAGCGCACTGCAAATTCGGTTTTAAAGGTGAAAGATCAAAGTTCTAGAAATGATTTGTTTAATGGGAGAAAAAGTGGTACAAGGGCCACTAAGAAGTGACATCAGCAACGATACATAAAAACCTCTGGGCACTTATAATTTTCAGTTTCATTCATCCCATTTTGTTTTCAAAAGTGCATTTACTTACACTGTAATGATCTTCAAATGGGTGGTAATGAAGAATAATGTACTCTGATGACTGGAATTTGTCAGCTCTAATTTGTGACTTGCCATGAACAGACTATATACTAAACTGTGTATCACAGTCAGTTATTTAATTCCAGCTCTTTTTTTTTTATTTATTTACCTAGAATATGTCCTGATCTTTTTCAGGATTTACTGCCATCAGTATGACCACTGCAGTTTAACTTGACTTGCTCAGAGGCAGATAAAGGACTAACTCCAAAGAATTGCTTTATGACTGCTCTGACCTTTACAGGAGCTTAGAGAAATCATTGAGCAGTTGGTTATTCTGTACCATTTCTTTTCTACAATGAATCTATTTTTTTTTAGATGGGCATGAAACCAATTGACCAAGGGTGTCTTTTAAATACACATTAAGTAAATGTGTGCATGTGGCCACAGAGATGTAGAACAGTTTCTTGTGAAGAAAGACCACTTAATTACCAAAATATCCAGGTAGTGACTTAGCATCCCCCAACTAAATAATTTTGAATTCTTACTCTCAGTTCAGCTGCCTTGACTTTCAGAGCCATATATCTCCTTAGCAGCAGCTAAGGATCATGATTTATAGCCCCTTTCCTGCCACATGGCCAAGGCTGCAGTACTGGAGCTGTTAGCACTGATGCCTATACTAAGCTTGCGCTACCCACAGCACACAGCACAGGTGGGTTGTGAAGAGATCCATCTGTAAAAGGGCATTCAGTGGGGTGCCACAGCCAGCGCTATTCAGCTGGACCACAGCAACTACCATTGCATCTCAGGCACCTCCCAGGAGCTGGATGTGACTGGTCTGATGGACTAAATGAAATATCTTTGCAGACATCAAAACCCAATGAACTTGGGCTCACAATCTTGTGCAACACAAAGAGAGCAGAGAAAAACAACTTAGAATGCATAAGAAAGAAAACTTGCTGTTTACAGAATGAGTTTATCAGAACTGATGTTTGTTTTAGTTAAAGCTGTTGTACACATGAGCTCAATTTGATGCTGCATTGTTTAGCAGCAGACAGAGATAATACAAAACATAATGCAATTTACCGCTTCATTTCTTCATGAAGTCTACCCAGAAACATTTACTGTCCTATGTTACAGTTAAGCAGAAAGAGTGAAGTAGAGAGTGTGCAAAACTATAAGTAATGCTCTCTGCTTTCCTAAATAATATTTCACAGTCTAGTGAAATAAGAAGTTTTCTTTTTTAATACCATATCTCACCTGGATTGTCTCAAATTTTGAAACTTGAGTTACTCAACCTGGACTAGACTTGTATTTATTGTTCTGTCTGTTGACAAGATGGAAAACTCAGTCTGCTCTGCCTATGGATTTTGACAACAGTGAAAAACTTGAGTAAGTGCAATTTTCAGCTTCCAATTTTGTTTTTAATTGCAACATTGAAAGTGCTGAATTCTGTTCAAGTTTCTTCTCAGTTGTCAATCACAAAGGATATGATTAAACCCAAGAGATTTTAAAACAAAACAACGATAACACTTTACGGTTTTAGTCTGCTTTCTGACTTTTTCACTTACAAAAGCAGCCTTCTGTTATTTCAGCCCCCAAATGCAGAACACCATACTCTCACTCACAAACTGTAGACCTCCTGTCAGACACTGGAAAGAGATAACACATAACCATTCTGGCTTCTGGGCAACATGGTTGATCACCTCTTCTGTTTGCTTACCTAGCATCTTCCAGCAATCCCCTTAATCACTCAGCAGGCATGAATTTTGGGTATGAAACTTTTTTTTTTTTTTTTTATCCTTTTCATCACCATTTCTGGAAAACTCATTTCTCTCTCAATGCCTCTGTTAGAAAGGGCAGCTATTTTAACTGTTTCGGTTAATACAAATTTTGGGACACCAGCTAGTGTCTCTGAACAGTACTGCACAATGACACATGCTAGATGCTAGTCAGACTAACGTTACCAACCTTTGTTCTGTATTCTTCTGCAGTACAGATCTACCTTTAGCTATTCTTTGAAAAACAGATCGAACTTGGACAAAAGCATAAATTTCCCAGTTCAGTACAGATTGTAAAAGACAGAATGACAACCTCGGACACAAAGGTGTCACTTCACAAGAAGACCTCAAACTTCACTGAAGATTTTCCAAAACAGAAACTGAAAACATATTTTCAGGAAGACCTAAGCTAGAGCAGTCAAAAGACTATGTTTTCAGGAAAATATAAGAATGAGATAATATTCAACTTGGACTTGATGGATATTACAGGTCTTTTCCAACCTAAATGATTCTGTGATTCTATGGTAATAAAACCAAGGAGGTAGATAGATAGAAAAATAGCCCTCAGCCATAAAGATAACCACTTGCAGCTACTACCATTGCTGCTCTTTTTGTTTTCAGAAAATGTAGCTAATTCAAAAATGTAGCTAATTTAGCTGTAAATGCTTAATTTCTGCTAGGTAAAATTACCGTCTTTTCATGCATAGGTACTCACTGACTTTAACAGGTCTACACCACTTGATTCAGCAACTTCAAAAGAACTCACAAAAGATGCTACATGCAGTTTTCAGTTTGTGCAGTAAGAATGTAAAACCATCCCCAGGCCTAAGTGCTTTAAGTATTTTCCAGTGACAGTTACCCAGCCTGACTTGAATGAGGTGTGATACCTAGATGTCTTAAATTGGGTGAGGTAAAGCCAGGCCTCTAAGTTTAATCAGAATGTTACTAATCTTGCAAAATTCTTCTTCACAGCAGTGGTGAACTTACTGTTTCCCTTCCTGGTTCTCTGCATACTCTACTCAAAGCTTTAAAAATGTTAAAACTACCTATGCATACATATGTTCTGGAATAGGTAAGTAAGAGTCAAATGTTTTGATTCAGCTTGCTTCCCCCCACCCCCAGCTTTGAATCTGGAGCATTTAGAGCCAAATGCTTTGTCTGAAATAAAGCATTTGGAACTTCACTGCTATTGTTCTCCTCTTAAAGAACACAGTGGTATTTAACCAGCAAATATGAACCAGAGGTATTGCTTCTTTTCTAAATCTATCATTATGTCCTTCATATTTTGAGCAGAGATCACAGAATTCTTAGTTTTAACATTTTCTTACTTTTCTCAGAGTAAGGTTAGCTCACCATTAGTAAAATTTAGGAGCACCATTAAATTATATCATTTTATTTAATGAGCCACTTTTCAGTCTAGATGAACGTAACATTTACTTTTTACTCTCCCTTTTGTATTTTACACAAGACATCTCCTGGAAATGCACTTTATTAACATATTGTGAAGATTGCTATGGTATGAAATTAAATGAAAAAAAAAAAAAAAAACAAAAAACAAAAAAAACCCAACCTATCTGTGTAAAATGGGAAAGTTGAGGCAATGATAGCAAAACTGTAAAGAGTCTACAATAACCACACCTATAAAAACATCCTTTTAACAACATTAAATACCGATTCCTTTCCAATGGGTTTGCAATTCACAGAATCATAGAATCACAGAATGGTTTGGGTTGGAAAGTACCTTTAGATTATCCAGTTCCAACCCCCCTGCATGGGTAGGGACACCACACACCAGACCAGGCTGCTCAAAGCCCTATACAATCTGGCCTTGAACACTGCCATGGATGGGGCAGACACTGCTTCTCACTGGGCAACCTGCCCCAGTGTCTCACGATCCTCACAGTAAAGAACTTTCACCTAGTATATAATATAAATCTACCCTCTTTTAGTTTAATTCAATAATGGAAGACGGTTATAAGGTCTCCCTGGAGCCTTCTCTTCTCCAGGCTGAACAAGCCCAACTCCCTCAGTCTGTGCTTATATGAGAGGTGCTCCAGCCTCTGATCGTCCTTGTGGCCCTCCTATAGACTCTCTCCAACAGGTCCATATCGATCTTGTGTGGAGGCCCTAGAGCTGAACGCAGTACTGCCCATGGGGTCTCACAAGAGCAGGGTAGAGGGGCAGCATCACCTCCCTTGACCTTCTAGCCATGCTCCTTTTGCTGCAGCCCAACATACAGTTGGATTTCCGGGCTGCGAGCACACACTGCTGGCTCATGTTGAGCTTCAAATCAACCAACAGTGTTTGAATAAAAACAGTTTTTTACTAACGATGAAAACCCATGCCCTAAAATTAGTGTTTGCATTCATCCACTGGAGAGAGTTTCTAAAGTATCTACGAGAGTTTTATAAAAAAATCTTAAATATGTTCTAGAAAACTCTTTGGCTGAAAACTTTGTAAAAGGTGCATGCTTTTTTTGATTAGTTAGCAAAAATATTATTATGACACTGTAGTCTAAACTCAGGACCATGGACTATAAACCCGACATAATCGTTCCAGAGGATCATGTAGGGAAAACAAAAAAAAAAAATTATCTAGAAATCAAGAAGTTACAAAGATTCAGTCAAAATGCACTAGATTCTAAATGTGGGGGTTTTCCTTTAATTCAAAGGTATAAGCTCTATCTTTATTACTCGCAACAACTTTGTAAAGAAATCAAAATTAAGGATGTCGAAAGATCTGTATGATATTTACCCATGTTCACCTTCATAATAAATTAAATGTACAAGTATCTCATTTAAATTATTTGAAACTTTTCTTAAAAAAATGAGAACAAGAATTATTACAAAAATCATGGGAATACCATCACTGACTGTAAAGGATAGAGCCAGGTCACCTAAGGTTAAATTCAAAACATGCTTCTTGCTTTTGAATCAGGATTTTTTTCCACCTAAAATGAGAACTTGCCTTTCTCAGCACAGAATTGTGTTGTTTGGTGGGTTTTTCTGAGTTTGTAATTTTTGAGGTCTCATCCTGCTTGCCAATTCAGCTGATCCTTCCACCCATTTTGGTGGAAATTTAATTAGACTAGTCATTATTCCACTGCCCATGTCATTTTTATACATGTACAGAAGTACAAGATTGAAGGTGGATACCTATTAAGACACACATCAGCTTGACAGGGAACGATACACTTTGCAGTTTCCTTAGTAATTACACACTCACATAATAGCAGTGCAATTTGCTGCTTTTTTTTTTTTTTTTAATGCTTTCTTATGAAAATGTGATGTGAGATAATGTCAGAAGATTTATTTGTCAAGACAAATGACATCTGGTTCACCTTCTTCTCAAGAACTGTTATTCTGTCACAAAAGGATATTAGACTGGTATTACACAATTTCTCTTTGATAAATTAGTTTTGGCTATTAGGCATCTCTCCACCACTCTGCAGGTGCTTACAGGCTTACAGTTCAATTGACATGATTACTTGTTCCAGTATTTTTTTATTTTTTTTTTTTTACAAAATTTAGATTATGCTGATGCATAATCTAAACAGAACTTCCTTCCTCTCCTTTGTAAAGGCAGGCACTGAGTCAGCTCTTTCTGAGTTTTCCTCCGGTCTCCAAAACAGAGAACTGCTAACAGATCTTGAGAATGCTTCATCTAGTTACATAAATATTATACAATAAACTTCATTAAACCCAGCCTATTTAAAAATATCTGATTTCTCTATGTACTATTTCAGAAGCTCCTTCATCACTCCAATCTGACATCTTAGCCCATTCTTAGGCTTAGGAGTTGTGTTAAGTGAGCACAGTATCTCCAGACAGGGAAAACTGAAAAAGATATTGAACATTTTTGCAGGTTTACTATTATTTTTCAATTTCTTCTCTTTCCTGTTTGATAGCATGCCAGCTTTCTTTTTTTTTCTTGCTGTTATTATTAATGTGTTTACAAAATGATGGACCAGATGATCCTTCAGGTCCCCTCCAATCTGGTATTCTATGATTTTACGATTGCAGTTTCCTTTTAAAACATGCATAAGCCTTTGTCTTGGTCTTTCCAGTTTTGTCACCTATCACATTTGCTGGTACTAATATGGTAATCTGACCTAGCTTTCACTTTCTGAGCGATTTTTTATTCCTGGGCCTTAGGCCACTGAAGTAAAAACTTAAGGGAGCTACTTCTATGCTTCACAAGTATTGAGATGGTTTGTGCTTCTCTGTTAAATGTAATTTCTAGGGCGAACTGCCAGTGCTTGTAAATGTGTTTCCCTTAGATTTATTGGCAATGAGATCTGACCCATCAGCCCTACCAGTTGTTTCTTTTATAATTTATTGGTTTTATTATGATCTGTACTTTCTGTTCTTTGATGTAGTAAATCATTTTATGTCCCCACTAAGCAGGTTAAAGAAAGTGAGAGTAAAACCCTTTTGTATTTTCACTTACATTTTTTCTAGGGGCTTCCTGCTATCTGCCTTCAAAGAACCACAGAGCAACTGAGGTTGGCAGGGACCTCTGGAGGTGACTAGTCCAAGCTTCTGCTCAACACAAGGCTGACTGCAAAACTTAATCAGATTGCTCTCAGCTTCAAGTCAGAGAACATTTGAAAATCTCCAAGGAAGAGGCTGAGGTTCCCTCTGGGCAGCTTTTTCTTATGATAAATCATATTTGCTCTAAATTATTGTTATTCCTTATACTCAAGTGAAATAGTTGGCATTGCAGTTTGTGACAGTTGCTTGCTGTTCTTCCATTGTGCACTTCTGAGTCTAACTTGATTTTTAATATAACGTCTTACAGGTAGTGGCAAAGTGCTGTTAGGTCACTCTCAACATTTTTTCATCCAGGCTGACCAAAGCATTTCTCTGTGCTTATACTTGTACACCAGCCTCTAGCTTCCCAATAGTCTTGACAGCCTTCCAGTGGACACTGTCCAGTTTGCCAGAATTCCTTACTGTAGGGTCCAAAATTGGACATAGTTTCCCAGATGCAGTTTGACTGGTGTTAAACAGAGAGATAGACCAGTCCATGTCACCAGCAGCCTCTGCACTTCCTACTGCAGCCCAGTAGGCAATTAACTTGCAATATTGCAAAGGTCCAACACAGATTAACGTGCAGGTTGTTATCCTTCTGGACTCCAGGTTCTTATTCTGTGGAGCTGCAATGTGGTGGTTTGTCCTGCGTGTACACTGCACGGGGTTACATCAATCCAGGTGCAGGACTCCGTGTTTAACGGCATGAGATCCTTGTGGGTCCATTCCCATGGCCTCCGAATGGCAGGCATGTCCTCCAGCCTGTCAGCTGCCTTCCCTTCTCTTTGGTGTCAGCCACAGACATTATCCCACCACCCAGCTGCAGATGAGTATATTAAACATTATCCGCTCCAGTCTCAGCCCTGAGAAACACCCATCAGACAGCAGACAGGACAAAATTATGCTTGGTGAATCTATTCTGGCTGCTCTCAATCATCTTCTTGTCTTCATGTAGCTCTAAGGAGTTTCCACAACAGCCTGCTCCATATTTTCTCTGGTTTTTTTGTGGGTGGTGAGGCCCTGGCATAGGCTGTCTAGAGAAGCTGTGGGTGCCCCATCCCTGGCAGCATTCAAGGCCAGGTTGAATGGGGCTTTGAGCAACCTGGTCCAGTAGAAGGTGTCCCTGCCCATGACAGGGGCATTGGAACTAAATGATCTGTAAGGTTCTTTCAAACACAAACCATTCTATGATTCTATGATTTCCCAGGGACTGAGATGAAACTGATTGGTGTGTAATTCCTTAGATCATCCCTCAAGTTGCTATAACCTTTCAAAAGTACAACCACCTTAGCTGCCCACAAAGGATTTGTGCCTGTCCAGCTCACCTGAAAAGTCCTTAATTTTATCCCAGTCTCTGATGGATAGTATCTGTCTCGAAAACTTTGCTCCTGTACCTGACAGGCCTGAGGTAAGCCTTGCCAGCACAAACCCAGCACAAGGAAGGAACTGAATACTCTGCCCTGTCTCTTCCCTGCCCTGCATCTCCACATTGCCTACCTTGCTTTTCCGCAAGCCCTCTGCAGGAAAATAACCAAAATTGGGGAAAATGAGGAAATATGGCTTTGCAAATTTCATCTCAAAGGCTGGAATATTAGAGCAGCTTTGACAATTGCTGCTCTAGAGGTGAGACACAGTTGCTGCTCCCTAGGAAACAGACGAGGTCTGTATGAATGCGGTGCAATATTCTTGAAATGGGGAGTAGAGTGGTGCGGAGGTACCATGGCTCACCCCTGTTATCAGGAGTAAAGAAAACCGTATAGTTGCCATCAAGAAAGGTGGATCGCAACTGCTGTCTCAGCAGTGATGGTGAAATCGTGTCCTGTAGCTGAACTTTGCTCATTATACCTTGATAGTAACGGACCAAGGAAAAGGTTAAGAGCTTTCTTCAAATTCTGCATTGTCTTAACATAGAATAGGGAAC
>WYDI02004145.1:0-12526 GCA_009867235.2 Psittacus erithacus | reverse complement strand
TTTAACATCTTGCTAGCTATTTAGTATTATTACCGATCGGTTATTGCAAATCAAGTCTGCTCTCGCAGTCAGTCACTATCACCAGCTATCTTGAATCTGTATCCTGTCACAAGTAATAAATTTCTTGATATAAGTTTCCGGAAACTGATTACAGGGGATTTGGCCTAAAGGTATGCTCGTCGAAGGGTCCCTGAATAGGTTGGATGAACACCCTCTGACTTGGCGGGCTGCCCAGGGAGAGCAGGACGGTCGGATACAAGGGTCTCATCCTTCTTGGGAAGCGAGTAGACTGGTCTCCCTAACCTCTATCAGTGTGGTGCTGCTTGTCGAAGGGTCCCTGAATAGGTTGGGAGAATACCCTCCAACTTGGCGGGCTGCCCAGGGTGGGCAGGCAAGTTGGATACAAGGGTCTCGTCCTTCTTGGGAAGCGAGTAGACTACCTGGTGTCTTAACGTGACACCCTCCCACATCTTGCTGTTATCCTCTCCTAGCTGGTGGCTGGAGTTTGCCACTAGCTGAAAATATACGCTTTGGATAATTCAATCATTCATCAATTTCCAATTTCCAATGTACAGGTAATAATGGTATTAGAGTTGTAAACCCACAAAAGTTTTTGTTACTATTATTTGCAAATCACTGAAGACAACACAAGTTTGCCTCTATTATGAGAAGATCACTCTTTCTTATTCTTCTATTTTTTCCCCTGGTCCAAGCACTTCTATAAAGTTTCTAGTTGTCTGTCTGAATTTTTTGCTTAACTCAATCTATATGACCTCATTTACTTTAGAAGTAAAGCAGCATAAATTCCTATGCATAATGACTGATCATTGTACGTTTTGGAGTCAGTCTTCAAAGGGAAACTGGGGTATTGCAAGCCATGCACTTGTAACATTGCACTTTAAAAGCTTTAAAATTTCCTTGAGGCATCTCTATTACCTGCCAGAAGCTAGTATGTTAAAGATTCATCACAAAAATGTTCCTGCTATGGGCAAGAGAAATTTAATTTTCAAACTTTCATCTGAAACCTAAACCAATAGTAAAACACTAGAAAGACTTTACTACTGGAATATCTTTGTCAAAACATAATCTCTATGGCATAATCTCACATGAAAGATGCATAGCTGAGGCACCCATACCTAAAATGCATAATCACATTTGCTATAAAAAGATGTTTGACTTTGTTTGTAAACCTGAATATTCACTTCAGCTCTAGAACCAGAATAAAGGGTCTATAAGGCCATGATATAGTGGATTTTTTTTTAGAAACGAACACGTGAATTTATTATTTTCCTCACCCATATACAGCTTAGATATTTTGCAAGAATTTTGCCAAACACTAGAAACAAATGAATAAATAATACAAGCCACAGTAAATAACGGGGGGAGGTGAGGGGGGTACAGACACAGATGATGACCCAGCAACTAGAAGACAGCCTGTGAGACTGCTTAACTCTCCATCAGAACAAAGCACACCCCAGATGCTCTCTACTCCACCACCAAGCAGGCCAGTATCTCCATAGATAAAATTAGCTGAATATTTCTGGGTACAGCAATATTATTCCATTTTCATCAGTCATAAATCACACTTTTCCACTGCAGCTCACAGAGTTCTGATCAGGACTACAGCCTGACAAGGCAGCTAGATGTTGTCCTTTGAGCATGTAAATGTTCGTGTAAATGTTTAAAAGAATCCATATCCAACTTCTAATCTCAGCTGTATCTACCGAATCTACAGCTAGGGCATATAATCCCAAACATAATTTAGAAACACTGTTAAGTGAGAAGTAATTTAACCAGAAGTTAACTAGTGATTTCCATTGAAAAAAAAATGGAGAAAAAAATCAAGACATAGTAAGCAAAGTACTCTTCTTCTTTTTCAACCTTTGTTTTTTCAGGCTTTATTCTGCCGCATAAGGCCAATGCAATAATAAAGACTATTTTCCAGTGGCAATCATCTTCAAAGGGAACTAAAATGAATACATATATTCTGGAGCCATACTGATAAAAAAGGTTCAAACAATCCCCATTATTTCAAATAATGTTGAAAAACGATACCAAAGAACAGTTTTCAACTTATTTTTAGATTATCCATTTTGGATTAACGTAAAATATGCTACTTCCAAGCATTACTATCCATGTACAATGTATTTATATCAATATGATTACTGACTTCAGTGAAAGGTTTAATATCAACATATATGTTATTATCGGAAATGTTTCAATTTATTTTAAAAAATGAAACTGTACAATCAGCAACAACTGCCTCAATTAAACCAAAGGATCTTCCCGCAAGCCACATATAAATGTTCTCATTTACTGAAGTTACACATCTCTCATAGCAAAAACTGAGCCACTCAACTTCATTTCTAAAATTATCCTTAGCAACTTTACTGACTGTCTTTACACAGGACTTATGTGTAGTTTGACAAGACCTCTTCTGACAGCACTTGATCTTTTGTAAAGGTGAAGAAAAAATAAAATTGGAAAAATAGAAATTTATATAATACCAATGATTCCATTATTTTACTTATGTGTGACATCTCTGCACATATTGACATTGCAGTCTAACAATATTCAAGGTAGGATACCATCATGTTTTGAACACAATGATTTCCATTTACAGATGAGGAGGAAAAAAAAACCAACCAACAAACAAAAAGGTGTATTTCTAATTGCTAGACCAAATCGTTTTTATTTTGAATTAATGTGTTTCTAAAATTTAATGGAATAATGTAATGTCTTTTTAAAATTTTTATTGAGGGATCTTATTAAAAGGCATAAGAAAAGAAAACTGGACCAGAGGATTTTTTCTCTGTCCACTTCTGAGGGAAGGAACAAAACATGCCAAATCTCCCCAAAACAATAATGAAGAGTTCAGCTAAGTCTGAAGAAAATCAGTAAAAAGAGCCTACAGGAACATTTTACATATTTATGCATAATTTGACACGGTGAGAAATCAAGTCAGGTCATAGCACAGATATGTTTTTGAAATAGGGTCAGAGGCAAAAGGAATAATAAAGAACAGTCTATGATAACATCTGAAAAGCCATGGGGAATAACAGAGAGACAGAGGTATCCAGGCACTCCTGAAACAAGGCTCATAGACATGACATGGACCTTTTGGGAGCACCCTGTCCTGCTGGACCACAACACCTCACAGCTGGAAGCCAGGCAGAAAACAGGATTTTTTCAAACAGATCTAGTGTCCACAGGGGACATGCGAGCAGAGCCCCATATGGTGCAAAAACATGTTGAAAAACAATGCACAAAATGCTGCTGCTGATTCTTTAATGACCTGTGGGACAATCATAGCAACCATATGGGCAACCATAATTCTACAGACCTCCAGACCTCTATAGTCTTGGACCCAGTTTCATCCAGCATCAGCAGAGTGGTAAAGAAGAGACTTTGCTTACAATGCTCATGGGGTACAGCATGCCTCTGGGGAAGTTTCTGAATAATTGTGTGGAAAACCAGAACACCACGTGAACATGGCAAGCCAAAGAAATCTACTGACATAATCTTAAGTGTGATACTTCAAAAGGGGCATAAAATAGAATACCAAAATGACAACAGCCTGGAAACTCAGCAGTACGATGGAAAGTGTCTGGGGATTTATAATTGATCCCTAAATGTATGTCAGTCATTGCTAATTGTACATGACACTGCTGCATGAAAAAAAAAGCAGTATCACTTTGGCTTTGTTTAACATATGAGACACTGGAAGTATTTACTTTCTTCTGCTTAGTGCCAGTGGACCTTTTCCAGAGAACTGTCAGTGTTTTGAGGCAAGTTTGCCTAGGCAAATTGAACGGCCCAAATGAAATCAAGAAGATACTAGATGAGCAAAACATGAAATTTTAATGCAGGGAAACTGAAAGGAGTCCATGAGGTGCAGCCAAGAGGAAGCAGCAGTGGGAGTGGCAAGAGGAGAGTAGGCAGAAGCTGGCATAGAAAACATGATCAATTGTTTTGTAGCCATGCAGGATACGAAGAGATTTTATTAATTTGCAGCAAAGAAGATTTATGTCTGATCTCAGGAAAAGCTTTCTCACTTTAAGAACAGAATATACACCAGCATCTATCACATATGGATGTACTTGATCCTGCTTTCAGTATAGGTAATGAATTAGATGATCTCTTCAAGTCAATTCAAGCTTTAAATTTCCATGACTTAATGATCTCAGCTGTTTGAGAAACTTAGGAGTTGTGATAAGAATACTTGCTTATAAAAACCAGCTGCTTCTGCAATTTAGCGAGAACACCAAATTCTATGATACCAATTAATAGGTACTAAAATTGTGACATTCCTGATTTAGGAATGCAAAGCTTGCAGTTCTTTATCCCATTTCTAATTCTGTAAACCATTCAGGCCTTATGTCTGGCTAGATGTATCAAAGCAATTTT
Source organism: Psittacus erithacus (assembly GCA_009867235.2). Lineage (NCBI taxonomy): Eukaryota > Metazoa > Chordata > Aves > Psittaciformes > Psittacidae > Psittacus > Psittacus erithacus. The sequence continues at coordinate 8,119 of WYDI02004145.1, read as the reverse complement.
TCTGTTGACAAACACTGTCAGCACTGTCATCACAAATGCTCAACTCATAATTTAAAAAAATAACATCACTACAAAGTTTATTACACAAGGCTAATAAATTATGATTACCCCATCTTTGGACTTTCCCATTATTTCTGATGTGTTTTATCTCATCTGTTCATTACTGTGGTATGTAGGGGTTTTTAGTATAGAATTTCTCTGGAAGTAGTTTAAACATTAAAACAGTATCAAATAAAACACAGAAGTTTCCCTATTCCAAATGCACTCTTTTAAGATAAATAAAATAATAAAAAGAAAAGATGGCAGATTTACAGCAATGCAATTCCTTGAATTTAGTGGGAGCTGTGGCTGAGGTTAGTGGCTTAAGGACTCCTGATGGAGCAAACTTTTTTAAGAGTTAGTGGCATAAATTAGGGGCATTCCATTTTTGACAAAGTGAAACAGCTTTGGAAAAAGGCATAAAACCTTTTGAAGGCCAATACACAGTATAGGCTAACTCAATACCACAGTAAGTGAATGGGTTTTCATAAGCGCCACTGAACTAGAGACCTGTATAATACCAGAGGCTGGACACAGATGCGCTGGCATCTGCTCCCTGTCCTTTTTCGTTTTTTTTGTGTCAATTTTCTAGCTCCTTTGTAAATCGGTGTCAACTTAAATGGACTCTCTTCTCCTTTCTCCCTGGGATCAAGTATGTTTTAACTCTTCATATGTGACCTCAGAAGAGAAACTATAGTAATAATACAAAAAACCACTCATGCCAAGCACCCTCTCCTCCATTTGAAGGAAGTAAACACTGTTTTCTGTGTGGCCTAGATCACTCTTTTCCTCCCTCCAGTGTTTCTGCGCTTCTAGGTGTTGCTGCTGCCCCTCGCACCAGCATTACCACTGCCCTACCTGTTCCAAGGAGCAGAGACAGGTACAAATGACACTCTTCTGCCAGTGGATGAGCACATTTCGTCTGCAATAAGCTACATTTAATTCTGAAATTCACTCCCATATGGAAAGGAGAGTACGTAATAGCCATTTTACTGCCCACTGCCAGCAGCTAATTGCACAAATAGGCATGCAAAGCATATATACGCACCAGTAAAATCTGTTAAAAGATATATGCTTTATTGCTACTTCACAAAACATTTGGGGAACTAGAGTAATAAGTATAAAACGAATGATAAATTTTCATATTTTCATCTTATCAGGCACGATTAATGTCTGCCTCCTAACATTTTTGTCATCTTCATTCAGGAGGAAAGCCTATTCGTTTCAGTAAAATGGCCCGAGAATTAAGGCAGCAGTCATCCAAAGCAGCTGAAGTATTCATCTGCTAATAAAACCAACAAGCTTTAATCAACAAGATAAGATGCCCCTTTCCTTCCTTAAACCAATTTATTGTCAGGCCATGTATGAACAAGTTCCATGCTAGAAACCTTCAAACCAAGTGTGAAAATGCATAGCTTTGTGCAAACAGTTATTAGGAAGCACATCTGACTGAAAAACCACAATAACTCTATAAAAAAATGTTCAGTCTTTTATTGGTTTTGGGGTAGGAAGTAAGAATGATCCCTAAGTTGGTACATTTTTCACTCACTACCGCAGACTGCATAAAGAAAATGTTATTTGTATTCTTTTCATTAATGACATATTAAGAAAGAAAATGAAAAGCAAATATATATTTAATATTCTAAAGTTTCTCCTCCATCAAACAGCACCAGCCTTTTCATTTCAGTTTCCATACAGTTTTGTGGCTTTCTATGTTTATTTGTACTAAGGATTTACAGAACTTTCTGTTTAGCAGGTAGAAGTGTCTCACAATGACTTCTAGGTAAACAATTCTGATAAAACCTGGTATTTTTCATAATCTAAAATAATTGCTCTATTTACAACTTCATCAGTGCAGTAAGTGCACCTTTTTATAGTTTAGCCACAAAAAAAAAAAAGAAAAAAAGAGTTTTTAATCTTTTGGTTATTATTCTGTAATACATATTACAAAAACATTTGGATTGTATGATGATACACTTAAATGTGAGTGAATTTATTCTTATTCAATATATAAAAGCACACAAAAATAAATACAGAATGCAAGAGGACCTGAATAGTCTCCAAAAGCTACTTTCATACAATATTGTTTTGCATTTTATGTATTCTATGCAAATATTCCCCAAAACAATGTACAGAGCATAATATAGTTATTGCAGCCAACAGAATGCCACATCAATCATATAAAAACCACACTAGGAGAGACTATTATTTATCCTACAGACTTTTTCTTTCTGTATCATAATTCTGCACTTTCACTGTAAACTTAAGCTTAATAATCATTTTTTCTTGTACAGCTTTCTGATTGTGATTACATTACTGGCTATTTCAAAGATCATGTGTTGTAAAGGAATAGTTAGCTACAATTTGGTTTTATAGCTACTTTAAAATATATGTATTGTAAGGGATTTCAACTCTGTTAGTTTTATTCTGGTCTTTCAGTTGAGCAGAAAACTTACCTGGGATGCATTATAACTGTTTCCTAGGCTAACTGGATCCTAGATATAGGTCTGTCAAAGACCCACAGTGTCATGTCACTTTGGACAAAGCACTTAATTCTCATTAATTATACTTCCGCTCATTGTACTTAAAATCAGACAGTATTTCTGTCCCCTAGCGCTGTTTAAAGGAAGTTAAAACATATGTAGACACATTTTGCAACTAATTATTTTGCTACAATTTATGTAATTGCCACTAGTTTACAGCATATAATTGTTAATGAAAATAATTGCGGCTTCAAAGATGATACAGCCACTAGCAATAAAGGCAATGTGCAAAATAAAAGATTAATGAATAAATGAATTCTTGAGGATATGTCAGATGAGGTGATCTCTACGAGTTATAGATGTACATGAGCTCAATCCACCACCATCAAGGAAAATGCAATGGCCAGTGCAAGCCAATTGCCACAGTAGTTACACAAGGTCAAGAGCCAGAAGTAGCTTGGTTTTATTAGTACTCTGTTGCAATTGTAACAGTGTGAGATCCACAACAAAGAATTAATGCTTAACCAGATGAGGCACAAAACTGACTCAAATGAAGGCTTTGGATTCAAGGTAGTATGTCCATGTGCTGCTAGACAATCTTGTATGATGCTACCAGCACAAGGGGGGTCAGCTTGGGTACCACAGATGTCAGAGGGCTGTGCTTCCACATTCCAGTGTGGAAAATCACCATTCTGATATTCTGTGTTTCTGAAAAGGTCCCTAATGCTGCCATAGAAAGCAGCCTCAGTCTTTTCAACAAGTGGTAAGAAAATATCAGTCAGTAGCAATATATCTTACAAGGCTCAGTATTGCACATCTACAGGGATCAAGTGGAGCAATGTGGGATTCTGCTGTTGGACCAGATGGTATTTTGAGGTCCCTTCCAACCTGGGCTGTTTTACGATTCTGTGATTCCTGAAAGACAAAATCTAACATTAACCATCAATTTCAGGTTTGAGCTAGACACCTGCACCCCTTCCCAAACCAGTCTAGTCAGCTGCCAAACTGAAGACCAAGGAAGGTCCAAAGAAAGTAGAGAAGAAAGAATCCACATTCATCTATTACACCCTTTCATCCAAAACCAGACACATGTCACAGTCTGACAAACCAATGTGTCCATCAGCACTACAACCATTTTGCTTGGCTTGGAATATAGCTCTTGAAATATGAATAGATCATATGATTTGGATAGCAAAGCAGGCCCTGCTGTCAAAGCAATGATGCTACTTTCTCCATCACACAGAAAGGCCTCTCACCATTGAACAAACCTTAATTAAAATACGCAACTAGTTCTGATGAGTCAAGGGGCAGCAATCCAAATCCAAAGTGCTGAGCTACAGGGAAATCTTTCTCATAACCTCACTGGCTTTTGGTTCATACCCTGTTTATCCTGGACAGCCAGGAAGGCATGTGAGAAGTTGCGCATTTTTTTTCCTGCAATAGAGGTTCTGATTATCCTTAATTGATTATAAATATTCTACAAGGAGCATCTGATCACTGATACATATGATGCTTAACCATAACTTCACACTTATGTAGAAGACATTCTGAAAATTGCTGGAACAATAGCTTTCCTAAAAAATGTTTCAGTTCATAGGGCCTGTTTGAAGAGTATTATTACTTCCCTATGAAAGTAACAGAGAGTATAATGGAATTTAATTTGTTGTACTGGGTTCAAACATTATGATTTAAAATAAAAAAAAAAAATCCACTTTTTTCTCCCTCAAAAATTACTGAACAAGAAAAGTTATTTTTAAAAATCACAGTCTGCTGACATATCTTTTCAAGTTCAAAATTAAATATGTCATTTTCTTGGCACATACTTGACACATGGCCTTAAGTTCTCATAAGATGTAACTCATATAAACCTTGCTGATTTGTTTACACTTATACTGCATTTAACTCAATATATAAATGTTTGAAAATGAGGAGCTTGTAATGTTTTACACATCCTGAAAAACAGCCTGAATCTTCATTTAGTACCCTAAATATACTTAGTCACTTAGTATCTAGTGCTGCTCTGTCACTAAACATTTCCATTTCATTTAATAGTATCTTCCTTATGCATTTTACCAAGTAGGCTTACATGTGAATTAAAATATTACGACTTTACATTATTCTGTCATTAAATGCAGAATCTGCTCAACTCAATCAACCTTCCCATAAACAAGCTGAAAACTGCTTTTCAGAAGCACTCATCTTTAAATAGAATTTTTAGTTAGAAAAAAAAAAAATCCTTAAACGATACCAAAAATGTAGGTTATATATGTATATTTGCCTCTATTTATGCAAATTATCAGTTAGCATTAATGAAGTGTTGTGTTTTCATCACTATAAAATGACAGGTGTTCTGAATGGGTATCTATCTGTCCCAATGTTTACACTATAGATATCTACCTCTAAGGAACTCAGCCTAGGCACTTTTTCTAGTTACAGGAGAGGAGGAGGCATCTCATCTTAATGCTGACCAGATTAACAGAAGTGTTAATTTCCTTCTATTAAATGGCATTTACAGTTACTACCCTGTTCATCTACGATGCAGATACCTAAAGTCAGGTAAGAAAAGCTCTTTTTTGTGTCCCTGTTACTCTGTCACCATTAAAACTTAGCCAACACAACGTGAGCTTCTGGCAAAGGCAGCGTACTTCTGAAGAGCACTGTATAAACTAATACATTGAGAATATTTTTGTGAAGACAGAATTTAAAATGCAACCCACTTATCAAGGTAAAAGAAGAAAAATCAAGGCTTTGACTCACTGTTAGTCCCTACTGGATTTTCATCCCTACTAAAAAAACCTTTATATTATCTGAGGATTTTAGACTTTTTTTTTGCAAGCTTTACAACATAGAACATAAAGAGCATAACAAGAGTATTTACCAAGCAACAGTTAATGGTCTAGCATTTTCAGAAGCAAAAGGAAAAAAAAATCAACCAAGTGCATCCCCAATTCACAAAAACAAAATCCAACAAATTAGTTTTTTTTTGTTGACAAGGAGGCAAAGGAATCTCCTTCCTGGGACACAATTCAGATGCACCAACCACCAGCAGATTAAGCAATAGTTTCACCGATCCTCTTTTTCTCATACGGTTTCTAAATAGGGAAAAGCGCAAGCTGCATTCCTATCATCCTGCAACACTCCTTACATCAAAAGACCTCCCTGTACTGTGCCCTTTGGAAGTCCAGGGATTTTCTGCAGTGCTATTTGTTTTAAAAGCAAAAAGACTAAGTCATAACAATAATTAATTTCAAAATACGGTCTTTGGCATGCTTCCTGTGAAATGTATATAGTATGCTGGAGGAAGTGTAGTGAATAAATGGGATGAAATGGTAGCTAACAAGTACACTTCTTTCTCATCAGTGCTTATAAAACATAATTAAACCCATCTTATCTTACAAAACATCATCACTGATAATGCTTCCAATTTCACTTCTGGCAGAAGTTGTCTGACTATAGGCTTTTAAGATAGGACAATGACCACATCACTAGATTTTATTACCCTACTTAAACCCCCTGTAACAAAAGATGAGGACAATCCTTACAAGATGATTCAACATTAGCGTTAAGAGCAAAATTATGTTCAAGAAGTGAGGAAGGATTATAAACAGATAACCTTGTAAAGCTACTGATGGATAAATCCCTGCTTGTGTGAAAAGTAAGCGACTGAAGCTCCCTGTATTATCTTTAAGAGTATGGAGGAAATGCCAGCTATCACCTGTCACCATAGGCTACATTCTCAGCTGTTATAAATAACTTATTGATGCTGAAATACTCTAATGAAAGATTTAATCGAAAATATGTATTTTGAGCCACAACCATCAGAAATGCAATAGCTGTACTAACATATTTGGAGTTTTTTTCTCTAGATTGAAATTTCAGTTTTTTTATCCCTTATCCCACATGTACATAAAAATACTGTTGCTCTCAGTGAGATAACCTAATGCGGTAAAAAAGATGATTAACTATGCAACTATTCTACTTAGTGTTGAATACATATTCAAGTACCTGAAATTTAAGATTTTAAACACCTGACTAAAAAAAAAATAGAACCAGATTAGTCTCAGGATTTTTATTTTTCTCTTATTTCTACATAATACAAAATATTTCCACTGCCAAACTGCATAAATGTAGGAATAGTCTTAAAGAAACACACCTAAATGACACACTATAAATAAAGTCTACTTGTTTGGGGAAAAAAATAAATTATTTCTACTTCACTATAATATTTTTCCTTTCCTCAACTTGAGGTTTTTTCCTAGGTATTTATGACGGTGCAATATCTGAAATCATCCCAGCACTTCCTAGGTAAGAACAAATTCTTGCTAGTTAAAATCAGTACAGAAAACATTTGTAGATAATCCAAAGTTGTTGCAGACATAAAGCAATGAAGAAATAGGTCAACTATAAAGAAAACTTAAGATTCCTTGATAATGTGGAATATCTACAGAACTGTGAATTTCAGAGGTTTAAATGTAAGGTTGCATCTCAAAACAGGAAATGCAAATTATACTCAAGTGACAGAATTTCAGTGGAATTCAGTGAAATTGAGAAGGACTTAAAATTAAGTGTAAATGACCAACTAAAAATGTACTTTAAGTGTGATGCTGCAGCTAAGACAGCAAATACTACTCTTGGACATATTATGATATTTACATCATCACTGAAATATTACATTAATTTTGCTGTTCACATTTTTGGAAGTAGCTCAAAATTTTTGTTGTGGGTTTTTTAATTCAAAAGACTGAAGTTCAAGATTTTAAATTCAAAATTTTGAAGCTTTTTCAAAAGATATCATTAATCATAATTTTCCAGTGCAGCATGGGTAACGATACCGATTGTATTGATAATACAAACTTTGCAAATGGAAATGCATTTGTTAATTGTGTCATTGCTATGAGTTACGTTTGCAACTCTACTTGTAGTAGAAACATTCAGAGATGTAACCTACAGTACCAAAGGGTAAGCAGTGGACACTGTCTATCTGGATTTCTCCAAGGCTTTTAATATTGTTTCCCACAACCTCCTCCTAGAGAAACTGTCACATTATGGTCTTGACAAGTGATCTGTCCAGTGGGTGGGGAACTGGCTGACTCTGCTGCACCCTGACGGTGGTGGTAAACAGCTCCTTTTCAAACTGGTAACTTGTCAATAATGGGGTTTCCCAGGGATTGATACTTGGTGCAATGCTGTTTAATGTCTTCATAAGTAACCTAGAAGATGGGATCAAGTGTACCCTGATGAAGTTTGACAATGACACCAAACTGAGCGGAGAACTGGACACTTTGGAAGAAGAAGCCACCCTGCAGGATTACCTGGAAAAGCATGAAGAGGGGGCTAACAAGAACCTTATGATGTTCAACAAGGTCTTGCATCTGGATAAATATAATCCATGAGTACAGGACAGTCTAGGATCTACCTGGCTGGGAAGCAGCTTTGTGGAAAAGGACCTGGGGGCCTATATTATTCCATCTAAATAAAACCTATTTTAATGTATTTCTTAATTGATGAAAATGGGTTTTTAGGCTGTTGTGGTTTAAGCTTAGTCGTAAATTAGACAAAGCATGTAGCCTGCTTGTTTTCCCCCCACAACCTGTCCT
>WYDI02004144.1:0-15884 GCA_009867235.2 Psittacus erithacus | reverse complement strand
CTTCCAGGAGAATCTGCTCCAAGATTTTGCCAGGCACAGAGGTGAGACTGACTGGTCTGTAATTCCCTGGGTCATCCGTTTTCCCCTTCTTGAAAATGGGAGTTATATTTCCCTTCTTCCAGTCATTGGGAACTTCAACTGACTGCCATGATTTTTCAAATACAATTGACAAAGATATTTTTCAAATATTATGAAGTGCATGGGTACTACTACTTTGCTCTTTTTTCATAGTTACACCTTCATATTTTTAGGACACAAGTATCTATCAGCAGCTTTCATCAATAATAAACAGGTTATGGGAGAAAATTATTCTGTGAGCCAGTAAAATGAAGTATGCACCTGACACTGCCCCTTGTGTTGGAAGATAGCAATGTTATTGCTGAATAGGCCTGCTTGTTTGGAAGAGGCATTCAGCTATACACCAATATTAAAACTGATTGGAAATATGGAATTTCTTTATGAAGGGTGGTTTTCAAATCTAAAATGTTTCATATTCCTGTGTTTTTAGGTAAAGGCGGTTGGTCACTTGTTTTTTGAAATGAAATACTCTGAAATACTTCCGTTGGCTTTATTGAGCATATACTGGATCAGAAGTTCAGAATAAAATGTTTGACCATTCTAAGCATCGATAAAATTGCTAGCATAATCATGAAATGCCTTGTTTCATCAAATCAGGAAGTTTGTCAAATCTAGAAACTTATATTCTGGCTTAAAAGTTGCCATTAATTGTAGCACCTGAGCTTCATGACTCCTGATGTCTACTTTCCCTAGCCAGAGCAATTAATTTGTGCTGAATCTCTGAAGATACTAACTTTCCCGCTGTCCATCCTTATTGGTCTGCTTTCATTCTTTTCATGTTCCCACAGAGACTTACCTGCATGCATACTTCCACCTTCATTTTCTGTCATTCTATCTATGGAAGATTTCCCTTGCCCTTCTCTAAAAGGAGTTGTTTCTTTCTTTTCCTTTTACCAATATGTCTTTGTTTCCTTTTACTTTAATTCATGTATAAACTGCTATTTTAGCATAATAACTTATGTTTGTATCGTATCCTTTATTCATAGCCTCCCTGAGGCTGAGATATGCATTCAGATTCATTCCTTGTACAAAATGAGAATTGACTGAAACCTTCCTATGATCTCTGTTGGATCAGTGACTAATGCAACTTTGCATGTACCCAGAGACACTGATCCTGTAGTGTTTTGTAGAAGCTGATTCTTTGTCAAAAATGTCATTTTCAGGTTTTTCTAGTTATTTAACCTGAATTTTCTCTGCTGCAGTCTAAGACCAGCAGTCCTTGCTTTGTTCTTTGTGGATAACAATGTCTTCTTTCTGTTTCTGTAAACAGTTACTCGGGCTTCTTTCAGCTGTGTTTTCTTCAGCAATTTAAACTTGTTTCTTTTCTCTGAAAAATCTGCAAAGGGTCTTATTTAAGTAGCTGTAGCCAGAATGAAGTTGAACGTGCTGTTCTGAGGATAGAATTATTTCAGAAAATGAGTAGTTGATACATTTACCTGTAACTTAAATTTACTTCTAGAACTTTGATTTATGCAACTTGCTCTGTTACATATCTGTGAGAGGTTCAGAGATGGCTGACCTAACAGGTTGTTTAGTAAACCCTTCCTCAGTGCAAGACGCTCCTCTCCAATGCTGCGTCATGTTTCGGTGACAAAGGAGTTTTCATCCTTGTCCACCATGTGAGTTCATACGTAATATACCATTTGCTATAGCTTCTTGATCCTTCCCTCTTTGACCTGTTTCTACTGAGGCAGATTATCTACCATCTTTAGTTTCCTTATTATACTGCTTTGTCGTGTCTATTTATACTGTGTTTTATCTATGGATAGTAGATTTCATATTAATATTTACTAATTAGACTATGAAAGAATTCCTAGATTCATGAAACTCGTATAGTTTTATTATTCCAATATTTTTGCCAACAATCAATTCTCTGCATGTTTGATACTTCCGCTTTCCATTCCACCCTCCAAAAAAATGATAAAAACAGAGCAAGCACTGGGCCCAGGTGCCTTGTGAGGTTTAAAATAAGATTAGGACTCCTAATCCGCACTGATTTCAACTGAATGTAGGCTCCTAAACTGTAGATTTAGATTAGACATTAGGCATAAATTCTTACTATGAGGTGGTGAGGCACTGGCACAGGTTGCTCAGAGAACCTGCGGATGCCCCATTCCTGGCAGTGTTCAAGGCCAGATTAGATGGGGATGGGGCTTGGAGCAACCTGGTCTAGTGGAAGGTGTCCATTCTATGATTCTATGAGTATCCCACTAGGTGCCTATCTCTTTGTATTGTGCCCACAGATCATATGAGGCTTGGCCCCTAAGCGGACACTTTGAACGTGATTTTAAACTACCAGTAATTATTCAGAACATGGTCTTGTTTTGAAAAGTGTTTCACCCTACATCCAAATCCTCCTCCTTTTTCTGTAAATTCAGCAGCAGAAGGGGATTGAAATTTCATTATTTTGAGGTTAAATTTTTTCTTCCCTCTTCCCTTTCTCCACTAAAAATATTGTAGGACCTGCCAACAAAGGTCTGGAGGCTTCAGGTAGTTTAAGTAACATAAGGTGAACAGATTCCATGGAGTTTCAGTGGGTACCAAGGATCTCTCTCTTTCAGTTTCCTTAGAAAATCCCAGTTAAATGTTATATTGCTCCAGCATGACTTGCCAAATGCAATTCCTTGAGGCCTATTCTTTAGGAAATATTTGATTGCTCACAAAGTGATGGCTCTAGTAATTACCTTGCTAACTTCACCTGCCTTCTTTCTCATCTCCTTGAAATGGACCTGATCCTGTCATACTCATTTTAACAAGCATCTCCTTGACTCCCTGGAAGGTTTGCTGTAATGCAAAAAACCCTACAAGATAAATCATGATTTAGCTTTATTTTTACCAGTTCTCTGGCACTCAATCTGTTGTCGTAATTCTTACAGATACTATGAATGAGTCCAGCACTACTAACTGCTGCTTCTTAGGACAGACCTTTGCTTAAATATCACAGTAAGAAGCAGATTTGAAAAACCTTTGATTATAGCATTATGTTTTTATATGCTTCTCTTCAATCTCCATTTATGATTCAATAATTATATTGTTCAAAACACGTGTAGATGAGGCCCTCAATGCCATAGGTTAGTGGTGGCATTGGCAGTGCTGGGGAATGGTTGGACTTGATGATCTTAAAGATCTTTTCCAACCTGGTTGATTCTATGATTCTATGACTTCAGCTTCCCTTTAAACTATTAGTTCAAGCCCTAAATCATCTTCTGGTTTTATCCTTTCTAGTGAATCCTTAAGTAGTTAATAGGCAATAAGATCTAAAATAAGATGATTGTTCAGTTGAAGCCAACAAATAACTCTCCCACCACAGGTGCTGTACTGGACATTCATTGACTCATTATTGGTAAAATCCCCAAGATTATAGAGGCAAGGACACTTTTTTTTTTTTTTTAATATTGAATAACATAGGTCTGGAGTGGAGCATGTGGTAAGAGGGGAGCAGAGGTGACTCATAGGCTACCTGTTTTCTCCTTTGCTCCGGCTAGCAATTCATAAAAAGCATGTACTCTTCCAATTTCCTGTTTCCACTAAAAACATGGATTGTTTCCTTCTGTCTCATATTGGTGACAGATTGTGCAAAATGTATGTGAAGAACTGGCTGGAACATAGCTCACAGCCTGCCAAGGACCAAATGTGTAACAATTTCAAAATGACAGCAACACAGCCATTAAATATTTGATGAGGAAGTCTTTTAAGTTGTGGATTTCAAACTCCCTTTTAAAGCAGGGGAAGTATTTTGTATTAATTTTAGTTATTGAGAAATGTAAACAGGGTGAGAATTTGCTTATCCAAAGAGGTGCAGGCTGCTGCAGGTCAGAATTTAGAACTGAGCTCTCCTTTATGAAACACTTAATGCTTGTGATTAAACTGTCTGCAAATTGTGGGTTTTGCCCATAACTCAGTTGTGTAATGTCTTTATTTCAGTCTTACAAATTGGAAGGAAAGTGAGGTTCATCATAGAGTGTCTAGTGGCCTAATAAAATCTTTCCCTCTTCCCCATTTGTGGCATTTGATCTGCACTCCTGTAGTAACTGCTTACTTACCCAGCTTGTTCCTAAGATGGCATTCACATCAGGGTATAGCAAAAATATATCTTTTGAATGCAGGAGGAATTGGAATGGGTTACATTCTTCAAACTCCTGCTGTTTTCATTGGGCTTGGCTACCTAATTAAAGATCAAGTCATCTTCCCAGTGCTGAGATTCAGGATGAAATCTACCACATGCAAGGATGATGAGCCTATCCAGCAAGGAAAATTAAAGATGATAAAAGTCAAAGCTGCTGAAAGAAAGGCAAGGCCACCTGGCAAATTTTATGAAAGGCACACTCTCACTTGCTATGTGTGAGCTGCATAGCTTTAAAAACTAAACAGCAGCGTACATTTCAGACTGGGAGAACCAGTTCTCATTATGCTTTTGTCAGCTTGGAGAATGAGAAAGATGTGGTGTAAGCACTGGTGTGGATACTGGAACTCATGAATTCCAGTCCTGGTAATGACAAAAGATCACTATGTGGGCAAGTTACTTAACCCCTCTGTGGTTCTCTTTTTTCAGAAGTGAAATGAGAATAGTATTTCCCACTCAGAAAGTCAGAGGAAGATTAATTAATGTTTGAAAAGCCAGTCTTGCAGTGGGAAGAGTTGTATAAGAGCTAAGTGTTTATTAATGATCACCCTTTTATAGAAACTACTTCCTAGCACAGTGATATGGTAGATTAATAAAATGTGCTCTATCTAGAAAATGAGAGATATGGTGAATTCAGGAAGATTCAGTCTGTTGGAGAAACCATGAAGTTCTGACTTAGCTTTTGTTCTAACAGTTTCAACTGAAGCCAATAGTTCTTTTGCTCAACTAATATCATGATACCATTTTCCCCCTGCAGAAGTCTAATTTGCTTGGGGAATAGGAAACCTCTGCAGTTTCAACTCATGGTATCACTTCAGACTTTTTCTGTGACAAAACATGAATTTGAAAGGCATAGAAGTCTGTCTAGACACCAAGAAAAAAGCGCTACTGGAAGCTGCAAATCTTTGGTCTTACAAAGGATCTTTGGGGACTGTGTAAACTCCTTTGCCTGAACTCTGGTGATAAAGTCCTCCAACTTTCTTTTTAGCTAGGCATGTCGCAGCTTGTTGCCACCCTTGAATGCCATCTGAAAGTTTTGGCATTGGGATGGGCTCAGCTGCAGAATTACTACTGCCTCAGCTTATATTGACACTTGCTTCTCTGTTACTGGTGAACTGATATTTTTTTGCTGCAGAAGGGCAAGTCTGCAGATCCATCTGACTTTTTACGCCATCCTGAACTCTGCAGCTAAAATCCCTGCAGGATCCTGTAGGGAAATGAGGCAAGGCCACTGCCTTGGGACTTCATGCAGGAAATGCAAGCTTTCTTCTGTGCTGTGAGGGAGAAAGATCCATGGAAGCTACATTCAAAGACATGGTGCTCTTGTATGGTAACAACAGTAGGGTTAGAACTGTGGATATGTTTTCAGGTAGAACTGAGTGAAATGAAGTCTGGTAGAATTTCTAGAAATATTTTTGGTTTGAAATTTTAAATACCCTGCAATAGCTAAATGGGACTGGGGTTTAGACCGTATCCAATTTTGCATCTAGGTATGTTAGTACTGACACAAGATCAAGCTATGTAAGAGCAAAACAGAGTTGGAATGCAGATTCGTCTCTCCATTCTAAGAAATGCTGTAATATTTGGGTAATTGGAGGAGTTATCTTTCTGAAATAATTTAAAGAGTATTTTGTTGGTCTCTCCTGGTTGATGATTACTTTTGTATTACATTTTTTTTGCTATTCAAAAAGTGGAGACAAAGTCATACAAAAGTGTGGATATCTTGTTGTTTGATTCTGTCAGCATCTGTTCCACTGCTTGTCCTTTGCTCTGCAGTACTGCAGAGGAGGAAAGGGAGTAGTTTCTGTCTCCAGAACACATTAGAAGAATACATGGTTGGTACCAGGAGAAGAGAGACTGAACTGATGTTCTCTGGAAAGCATGCATGTAGCAGCAATCTAGTTGTTCAAAATGTCTGGCAGAAGAGTTAGGTTTACCTATGAAACAAAGACAGATGCTTCAAAGAATGGATGTGCATATATATCTGGGCATTTTATTTCTCCCTCTGCTCCCTTCTGCATGAGTTATTTCTAAATTCAAAGTCTTTTAAAATCTGTGGCTAAGGATACATTACATTTGGAAAAAAATTTAGTCCTGTTATGATGACTGTGTGATCATCACCTTGCAGAATGGATAAAACTGGGATAAAAGGACCTAATATTCCAGATCACTCTTCTTATTCATATCATGAGGTTGCTTTACACGTTTCTAATAAGGCCAAGTATTTTCCTTGAGGGAGTCTGCAAATCAGCTGCAAGAGATGGAGAATGAATTAGGTTATCATGCTAGGCTTTGATTTACAATTTTCTGTCATCTGTTCCAGAATGTAGACCATCAATTGGCTTTTTGTGAGTAGTACTATTGAAGTATAATAATGGAAATTTTACTTGAATGTAAATGAATAATTCGGGGGTGGGTCTTTTTTGTTTGTTTGTTTTGTCTGATTCATGGAGCCTTATGACATTCCCAGGCTCAGGCATCCGGGGAATAGGAATTAAGTATCTATATACGTTTCAGGATACATTTTCAGTCTCAGGAATGAGTGAAGTTTTTAAGAGTGAATGCTGACTTCCCCCTTGGAGAGTTTTTCAGGGGGTCTAAAATCATGACAGAGAACTAGACACTGCTGGGTTCTGTTCTCTCTTCTTGCACCACTTCCTTTGCTTTTCTAAGCAAGATATGCAGGATAGACTCCTAGGCATGACATTTATTCCTGTGTGAAATCCTTAAGGTTAATGAAGCTAATGAAGTGCCTGAAAATGTGTCTGGGAATAAAAATGTACAAGAAGGGCACTAAGCTTCTTTGCCTTTGTTTCCTAATCTTTGAAAATGGTAGTAATTGTATTTGGTAGATGAAATAGTTGTATAAAAGAAAATAGGCATTCAGAGACTGCTTTAAAGATTAAAAAAGATAACTTTTAGAGACAATAACATTAACTAAAACCTTTATAGAAGTTGAATTTGTATGTAATGAATCTTATGATGAAGGCCACCTGTGTGGTGAGCTCCCTGTGAAAATGTAGACCTTTCAACACCCTGAATTGTTTGGTCCTGTTCTCTATATCTATTGGCTTTGTCCTAAAATAAACAAAAGTTCAGAAGGAGTATCCTCTGTCACATGTTGTATTATTTATTGGGATTCTGGATATGAAGTTTACCTGGGCAAATAAGTGTCATTGCTATGTATTCTTCTAGCAAGAAACTGTGGATGATTTCCATGTCCTTGTCTTGACTAGGAACCTGTGAATAAAGCTGTTTGTTACCCTTTGACACAAAGTCTTTTCTTAAAAACAAAACAAAAACCTGTTTCCTCTTCTCAGAGATCAGTAATGAAGAAAATAATGTCCTTTCTTCTCAGTTCAGTTCTCATTGCTGTGCATTGTGCAGCACCAACATCAGAACTGGCATTTCATTTAATTTTACGCGCAATCTTGTTAGTAATCTTAGCAGAGAGGATTAGAGCTGTATGAGCTGCTGAGACTCAATGTGCATTTGCCCAGGCTGTAGGAAGGACTGCTGGCAGCACTGTGGGAAGAAATCTTGTCTGGGGACCTGCAGCTTCAGGGCTTCCCTTCTGTCACCTGTCAACCTCTTGTTTGAAGAGTTTTGGACAGGCGGTGGAGTGCACAGTGCTGCTTCAGTGCTGCTTCTGGGGGGGGAAATGGAGCGTTATTTGAAAGGTTGCTGCCCTTGTTGCAGATTATACTGATGTTTCTGTTCTCTCTTCCCCTTCCTTGTACATACTTTCCTTCCAGTCTGTGGCAAGCGTTACAAGAACAGGCCTGGGCTGAGCTACCACTATGCTCACACCCATCTTGCCAGTGAAGAGGGTGATGAAGCCCGTGAGCAGGAGACCCGCTCTTCCCCTGTCCACAGGAACGAAAACCACAAGCGTGAGTAGTTTTTTCTCTTTGCCTTTGAGATCCTTTTCAGGGAAGTTGCCTCCACTTTGTCTTTCCCTTCTGGAGGCTAGCATGATTGCCTGGCTCCATTGTGAGTGATTGGGACCTGGATGCTTGGAGCTAATCAGCCGCAGCTCACATGGGTGCTGGCACAGCTAGTCAGAAATTCATTTCAAACCCAGCATTATCTCTGCAGCAAGTCACTTTTCCATTACTGCTCCTGAAAGGAGGAGGTGGCAAGGAGAGGGGGGGAAAAGAAGAGATACCCAGCCTGCACATCATCAAGCAGCTTTTCAGTGTCTGTTAGCAGAGATGTCAAGGAAATACACATCCAGTAATTTCAGGGGGCTGCCTTTGTTTTGTTTTTGAATAAAAGACATTTATCCGTGTATTAATATTTCAGGTATGAAATTCATAGCACCTGTTGCCCTCATCCTTGCATCTCCTTCCCAAACAGCTTACCCTCAACTTTGCCAAAAGCCACTTCTTAGTTGCAGTTTGGAAAAATCTATGAAAAGCATCAGTACTGATCTGCAAGCAGGAGAGCTGGAACACAAGAGAAGAGTTATGTGCCTCAATTCCCCACACTGGAACAGGGCTGACAGAAATCTGAGTGGCATGGATGGCCCTACTTGACCTCCTTCCTCTGATGCTTTCGCACAAACTGGGAGTCAAAGAGACTTTGTTTTATTGCTGATCTTTGCAAGTCTCTGAGCCCCTATTTCTCAGTTTTCCAGTGTGCTATGTGGTGTTTGCTTTCACCTTGGGGTTTGTGTTGATATCTTCATTCACTTTCACAAAGTTCTTTCAGATCAATGTAATGAACAATGTGGACAAAGCGATAAAAATGCTTATGGGGAAAAATATTCAGGCAAACACTTTCTAATATATTAAGAAGAACTGGAAGAAATATGGAAGCAGGAAAACATTTTCTTTCTAAGCAGGACAATTGATAATTGTCCCCAGGGAGGTGTGGGAGGGGGTTTCCTTCCTCCAAAGCATCTGCTACTAGCCACTGTCTGAGCTTGAAGGGCCGTTTAGTGTGATCCCATTTGGCAGTCCCTATGTTTCTGTCACTTTTATGCTCTACCTTTTAGTTATTCACGTGTTTTGTAGATTCACAGCGAAAGTAATTTTGACTCCTCCAGCTGTTGATAAACTTGAGCTGTCAATGCACTAAGAGTGACTGCTTGAGTAGGCTAGAGAATGTCAGTGTTAAGCCAACAGCTCTTGTTTACTTAGCATTTACATCATCTCTGTTAGTTTTTTTTCCCTGTGCTTGTACTAATCAGTAATAGTTGCATATCTGAGAGACATATTGCAAATCTATTTTGAATTAATATCGATAATGGCCTGGCACAGGTGCCCAAACAAAGAAGGGTAGTGTTCCCTGCCTTTCAGCTTGTCACAGAGGCCAAAGGCAGTTTCAGGCCTTATGTTTCTGGTGCTTAGGAAATGATACAAGTTAGAAAGAAGAGGAGCTAGAAAAGATGTGGTAAGGTTAGGAGCAGCTAGCCTTAGCCTATGGAAAGAAGGGTGCATTCTACTCTATAGGAAAAGATAAGAGTGGGAGCTGCTCAGGCTTACGTTCCCCCAGAGTTCCTGTGTGATGCTTGTGGCAGAGAGAAGCTGCTGATGCACAGATCCCCAAATGGGCAGAAGTTTAAAGCCAGTGGAGTAAACTGCTCTGAGACCCAGATTCCTAAGCAGAAAGAATCTGCTTAACAACCAGCCACGGGTCAGTGAGGTATGGGCAACAGCCATGTGAATGTGAAGATCACCCCTGGGGAAAGTACCAGCCACCAGAAGGTAACTCCTCAAATGGCTTAGCTGTCGCAGTGGCTGTTTGTTCCTTTTTGCCTGTTTGTTTACAGCCTTGAGCTCAGAACTTGCATCTTTGCTCTTTTACTTGGCTATATTTAATTTATGCTGCCATTTATCTTCCATGTGAATGCTAATTGTCCACATTGCTAATGTGCAGTCATTAAATGGTCCCTTTGTACAGGGGATGGTGGGGAGCCAGGGCATTAGATCCTTCCTCTCCCCTAAGAACTGCTAGGCATGTGTTATGAATTAGATTTGACAGGTCTGCAGCATTGCAGGGCTTGGGCTTCAAGAATCCTCTCTGCATGGGCTTGGGGGGCAAGAGGGAGGGATGAGTGGAGGGAGGGAGGAAAGGAAGGCAGGGGGGATGTTAATCCAAACAGCTAATCCTCAACCTATTGAACAGGAGGAACAGAGATATGGTATAGAGCAGGGTCTGGTTATTTGCTTAGCAGTGTGTCAGAGAGATATGAGCAGCCTGATTTAGAAAAGGCAAGGAAAATTCAAACCAGCCATTTGGAATTTGCTGTGCTGTGGGAGGTGAGCACTGGGTCAGCAAAGTTCAGGCGGGTGGCTGCAGTATGAACTTCCTTCCTTTCTACCCGTGTCTCCTCTGCAGTCTCCACTCCTCGTAGTACTTGTGGCAACAGCAGCTGTGCTGATGCAGGAGGGAGCTTTCTGGAGCAGGGCTTCCGCTGGATTCAGCTATTGATGCCCTGGCTGGTGCCAGCTCAACGGCTGATGTCCTCTTGTCTTTCTACACACCCAGTCCCCTTTATCTTTACTCTTCTCATGCACAGAACAATTTGGGTAGTTCAGTAAATTATCCAGGGACTGGAAAATTGCTGTAGATAGGAGGAGCCTACCTGAAACTGAGAACCACTGAACAGATGTATATCAAAGCACAGAGACTGGCCCAAGCCTCAAGCCTCATCTTCTTGGCACTTGTCACTGTCCTTGACTGTTGTAGAAGGTTTATTTACACCTCTCTTTCTATCCTTCCTCATCTATAGCTTACCTTTTGCAATGTGGAAGATAGTTCAACAGTCTTCCTTGGCCTTTGTCTATCCTGCAGCATCTTAGCCTGTGCTTTGCTTGAGCTTTAGTTGCTTTGTTTGTATGTCTTATCTAGCCCTTTGACACAGATAAATAGCCCTTCCTCAGTGCCTAGTCTTGCCTCTGCCTACACATGCATTTATTTTTGACCTACTCTGATTTTTCTTACGGGAGTACGGAACTGTGAAAAGGATGTTATAGAAAACCCTTACAAAAGTCAATTTCCCCCTTCTCCAGCTCCACTGATAAAAAGAAATGATCCCTCACTATCCTCAGTGTTTTTTCTGCTTGCTTTTTCTCCACATGTTGGCACCGAGAGCGTGAGATTTGTGAGCCCAGAGTGCATCCAAGCCTGCCACAAAACACCTGCTGTTCTATTCCATCTCACTCCATGAGTACTGGCCAGCTCTGGGGGCAGCTGGTGCTCACAAATTTTGAGACACTTCTGATACAGGAATTACATTAGACTCCCATCTATTGAATGTGTGTGTGAATGAATGTACTTGTATAAATGCTCTTCCTTAATTCCTGGGAGAATAGGATAGTGTGTCTACATAGAGAAAAACTTCCTCTCCTTTAAAGGAGAATAGTTTTCAGTGGCATTTTGCTGTGTGAAACATTGGTTACAGGCAGCTGTGCAATAAACAGCAACTGAACAGATCTTATGCCCACAAGCACTTTGGCTGAAGACAATCCTAAATAAAGGACGCTGTGAGGGCTATCAGTGGCCTAGCTACTGCGTGCAGGTTGGTCCATGCAGTTAACGAGAATGCAGTCCTGTACCCTCCTGTAACTCTGCTAGCTTACAAATCTGACCTGCAAACCCCCTTGTGTATGTTCTTTCATGGCATCAGCTAGTTGTGCCCAGTTCCATCACAGATTTTGTTATGTGGATAAATCTCTACTGGAGAGACCAGCCAAAGTTGTTTGTATACTCTAAGTATAATTGGATACCCAGTCTCCAGAGATAAAAAATTAATGCGCTAACCTCAGCGTGCCTCCAAGCTGTCCTCCAGCTCCCCCACACAGTCATCTTTGAAACATTTTTATTTCCATCCAGGCAGGGGGCTGGCCATGAATAAATGACAAGAGCCAGCCCCTCGGTTGGAGGCGAGCTGTTTGTTCCTCTCCACAAGCAGCATCAATTTGAAAAGCTACATCAGGCCTACTTTTTCCGTGCCTCAGTGCTGATCCTTGCTGAGGCCATGATGGGAGCTACTTCTGAATGCAAGGATGCATCAATGCCCACCTTGCAACAAGATACCCTGCAGCAGGTGCTTTTTCAGTGAAAATATGTACATTACCTTGAGTTGACTTCTCATTAGTTTAATCTGATTGGGTGTTTATGTTTTCCAGAGTTTGTTTTCATAAGGAAAAAGAGAATACTAAAAGAAATAGTAGCAAATGCAGAGCTTGGAGCTGTGTAATGATTTCCACTCAAACCCCATTTGCGGCTGTGAATTTCTCAGACTTTTGTGCCTGTGTTTTAGGGTGCTGAGTCAAAAATAGACTAGTTTGAAAAGCTACATCGGGGTAGTTTTGGAATAGTGGAAAATCCCAAGCTCATTTCTTATGTACAGGAACCCACAGGGGACTTTTTATTGTCTTTGTTTGGAGTTGTGGGGTTTTTTTTTAGTAGTTTGGGGGTTTTGTTTTTGCATACTGCCTGGCCAGGGCCTAAAATGTTGTTGTCAATATGCAACTACATTGAAGAGAAGCGCCTAATGCTTCTCAGTAGTTTATGGGAAAACATTTCCAAATTAACTAATTAGTTTTTGAAAACCCTGTGTTGCTTCAAGAACATGTCAGCCATTGACATTATAGTGAGACATTGGGACATTATAGTGTCATTTATGTATTTGTATTTATTTTTCCTTTCTTGCTATCTCCTTGCTTTTCTCCCCTATGTAGAATTTGAAAGAAGTAAACCCCAAAGTTTTGACTGAATTTAAAATTAGACGCTTGCCTTCTCATACTCCTCCAGTGAGTAATTTCCAGACTCGAAGTCTACATGTTGCAGAGAACCATTTCATGACACTGGGTGTTCTTACCTAAATACTGAAGGATGTTGCCATATGAGTCTGTATATTGGGCACTATAATCCCTCCATGAGTTCCCTGAGCTGATGGGAATGATGCATTTCAGTGGCTGCTGCATTTCAGTGGCCAGATGCCAAGTCCCAGGACAGGTGCCTCTCAAAATCAGGAAAAGTGTATGTTAACATGTCAGACTCTTTGTTTGCCTTTCTGTTTTTATCCTCTTTTTTTGTTGTCATGAGGCACTAGACAGTCACAATGATTTGCTGTGGGATTTTGGCTCATGCTTTGCATGTTCCTGCAGAAGACTCTGTAAGATCAGCCCACAGACATTTCTACAAAGTGCTATCTTATGATGTGGGAATGCTGGCTCTCCAAATCTACAATATCTGATCAGTTGATGGTGTATTTTCCTAGCTGTACCTTCCATTGCCCACCTCCCAGCTCATTCATTAGCTGTTAAACCTAAGGGCCATATCGATTCCTGTAAAAGACATGATCAAGTGTTCTTCCTTTCCCCACATTCAGTGGCTTCCTCTGACTTGTACAGATGTACCTCCTACTCCTAGCACTTCTTGTAGCTCGTAGTGCTCCTCGGCCGTGCCCCTCTGTGAGCAGAGCCTGTAAGAAAGTCAAACCTGTCAGACCTGCTAAAAACTGTGCACAGGCAACAACTCCTTCTATCCCCACAGCACCCACTAACTCAGAGAGGAGATAAAATCCAGTTACTAGGGAGAACTGGCAATACTTTGAGTGGGTGGTTTTCGGCTCCTCTTGGTAGCATAGCCTGCTTCTCTGGCTGTCAGCAAAGGGCATGGCCATGCTGTGAGGGGGAGTGCAGCATAGAGAGCCTGAGCTAGCAATGGCCCATGGGGCTGCACTCTCTGATTAGCTTGGCTTGGGAACAGAACAGCAGCCGTTTCCCAGTGCTACACCCAAGTTCACAGCTTATTTAGTTGAATACTGTGCCACAGCCACACAAATGTGTCACTACCAACCTAAGCTGTGCTTAGAGCCTGACGGAAGGTTTCTGTATCAAGTGCCTCAACACTTCCCAGTTTGGGGCTAGCCAAGGTGCTTATCTCTGGTGTTAACGACAGTAAACATGGCCAGAGAGACCAGCCATTTCCTCTCATTCAGTTTGATTTACATTTCTTCCTGGAAAAATGCAATGAAAAAGCCCTGCACTCAGTTCATGGTGAGGGGGCCACAGAAATGACTGTGCACATCTTTGCCTGGCTGCACACGCATGAAACACTAAGAATCTTGAATGCATTTCAGCCATACCAGGGCTGTTCCTCACCAGAAGTTGCAGATATGATGTTTCTTTATTGTTCCTTTCCAGGACAGGGTCTAGCCTGAGCAGATGCCCCTCCACAACCTGCCTCTCTGACTCCCACCACTGCTCATTACACCCAATGACTGGGGCCCAACCAAGCATCTCCCTCCTCTTCCTTCAAGAAAAACCATAGTCTTAGTGCCGCTTTTCCCTTCTCCACAAAGCCATTTTTGCATTTAATTCTCATGTTGTAATGTCTTGCACGAGCCTGCCTATCCTCCGCTGATGCATTTTGAGCAGCAAATGAAGGGGCTTATTCCTTATTCCTTACACTTGAGAGATGAAGCACTAACAGGTGGCAAGGCCGGAGACAGCCCTGGCGAGGCACTGCGGTTGCCATGGAGACAGGCCAGGCCTGCCATGGATGAGTGCTGGCAGGGAGATAAGTGAAGGTACATGGGGGAACTTCGGCTATAGGTTGGGGTTATATGTCACCAAGTCCTCCAAGGGGCTTGACGATCCAAGGTGGGCTCTGGATCTTGGCTGGTGTTTTGCTGCACAGGCGGCCAAACGTCAGGCTTGCACTTCAACAGTGAGAAAAAGGGAGGAGTCTGGAAGGAAAACCTGCCCCGTCTAACACAAAGAGTCTTGCAGATTCAAAAAAAATCCACCCAAACCAAAAAACTCAACAAAAAAGCAAATCCAACCCTTTTCCTACATAGCACAGTGCATTGACTTGATTCAGACCTACATGCAGGTTCCTGTGGTCTCTGTTGTGCTCTGCAAATTTTTGTTGCAGAGTAAATGGCCTGTTTCAAAGCCTTTCGAATTGAACTGAAAACTGTCTGTGGACTTTACTGGTTTTGGACCAAGCCCAGAAGAAACAGGTAAGAGCTGGACAAAATGTGCTCAGAAAAATCCCTTTGGGAGCAGATATATGTCCAACTGTAAGCGATTTACTGTAATCATTTAAAGAAATGATGCACCACCTCACAATCCAACCGCAAGGCATGGACTCTGCTCTTCATTCTCTACTGTCTTTCCAGTAGTGTGGATATGACAAACATAGGGATAAAATGCTACCAAACCCAAATGCACAGCTTAAACTATGATTAAGTATTATGCTGTATTACCTACAGGCTGAAGAAATGTATGTGACTGTGATTTGGTACCAAAGAATAGGGAAACCAGTTTTTCTTTTAAGCACCGATTCCAGCTCCAGTTTTTTAAATTATTATATTATATTTTAAATCATAATACAAATCATCAAAATAACTTCACTTAGAAATCAGAAAATTGAGAAACTGCAAGGTTCCAATTATTTGAGGTTTCGTTTGTATGTATTTAAGGAAAACTATTTAAAATATCTGTATTTTGAATTGTCTGATTAACACCAGGGACAAGAATTGCTTCTTCTGAACTCGCCTTTCATTAAAGGTGCTCTCTGCAGCTATGAAAGCTAGAAAACTGAGATTCTTATTGAGTCATGTGACTTTAGGAAAGGATGTACAACATCTTTGTCGGTGACATGGACAGTGGGATTGAGTGCGCCCTCAGCAAGTTTGCCAATGACACCAAGCTGTGTG
>WYDI02004141.1:0-64281 GCA_009867235.2 Psittacus erithacus | reverse complement strand
CCTGGGAACAGCGCTGATAACACCGATGGTTTTAGTTGCTGCTCAGTAATGTTTACTCTGACCAAGGGCTTTCTGAGCCTCATGCTCTGCCAGGGAGGAGGAGAAGCCAGGATGAAGCAGAGACAGGACACTTGACCCAAACTAACCAAAGAGGTATTCCATACCACAGCACATCATGCCCACTATATAAACTGTTATATAAAAACTGTTTCTCAAGGCCCAGGATAGTGTTCTGGGCAGTGACGTGGGGCACAGAGTATGTTTCCAGCCATCCGGTGGTTGCTTCCACCATGGTAAGCACATGGCGCTTGCCTTGGCAGGCTGGTGGGAGTGTGATATAATCAGTCTCCCAGGTCTGCCTATAGTTGAACTTCAGCCATCATCCTCCGTACCAAAGAGGCTTTAACCGTTTAGCTTGCTAAATTGCACCACATGTCTCACCCTCATGAGCAACCTGGGCAACAGTGTCCATTGTTCCTAGGCCGAAAGTCAAAAACACAGCACTGCAGTAGATACTAAGAAGGAGAAAAATGACTGCTACTGCTGAACCTAGGACAGATAGGAGAGTGTGGGATGAAGTGGGATGTAAAATCCCATCATCCCACCACATGGAAAAGTGCTGTTAAGCGTCCTGAATTTTCCTTTCAGAGTTTTGATGAGTTTGCTAAGAAAATGTAACAGCAGAGTCACTAGCTGCAATGCTCACATTGAAGAAAAAGCATATTTTCTTTAGTTGCAATGATGTAAGAAAATTTCACAACCCTCAAAAGCACTTTTGGCATTTGAAACACAAAAGTAACTCCTGCACATCAGTTTATTTGTAGAACGTAAACTTCTCCCTGCTGCAGAAGCCTGGAATACGAGAGCTCCAATTTGTGACTCTTCCCCTTTCTGAAGAGAGGTAAGCCTTTCCCCAAACATAGTGCCTACAAGTTTCAATCCCCCAACAAAGGTGCTGAACTTCCCATATCTAGCAAATTACTTCAGGCAAATATATTGCACAGATTCACTTTGAATGCATCAAAGCTTCTAACAAGAGTGGTTATTTTCAGACAAATTACTATGCTGCTGCTGCTTAAATGCCACTGAGCTGAAGCAGTCCTTCTTCAACAGTCACAAACTGCCAGCTTACCCTCAAGGAAACGCCAAACTGAAGCACATACACCTAAACCCACATGTTGTTCAGCAGCATTCAGAGCAATGTCATTCTGATTTGTACGCTTGTGTTTTCATTGCTAATTGATTTACCCCATCTGAAGGAGATGCTTCAAACAGGAAGTGTCCCTTCCTTCTCCCTTACCCGTGTGCTCCAGCTTCATTACAACCCCATCACTGTTGCCAGAATGAGATACTGCCTCATTTTTGGTACCATGCCCTTGAAGGCATCTTATTAGAAAAGACCATTTCTTAATTAACATTTTTGATCTTTAATCTATTACACATCCCTTTAATCCCATATGGAGGAGCTTTTAGCCCACTTCTGCAGTGTGGCGGTGGGAAGCAATAGGCTGGGCAATTTGTGCTGAGGGCTCTCTCCCAGCTGGGCTCCTGTGTGGCTCTGCTCTTGCTGGTCAGCAGCATGCATTTGCATTTATTATTTTATTGCATTCTTTTTCAATAAAGACTTTAGAGAGGCACCACTCAGCGTTAAAGACAACAGGCAGAATGGCAAGCTTGCAGATGAGACCAGACTTCAGCAAGTGGCTGTCAAGCTCTTAAAATAACCAGCAAAACTCTAAGTGGAAGATTTAGTGGATCACCAACATGCAAAGTGTTAAGGAAAATACAATGTTAAGTCCCTTACATCATTTTACTTGCAAATAATTACAGCAATTACAATGTGCTAACTGGCAATTAACATTACAGGCTTCACAACTCACAAGAATTTTTTAAAACACGCTGTGGCCCTATGTAAATTGTCTCTTTGGTACTTCAGATTTGGTGGCTGTATGAGCTAATAGCTACACATTAGCTCAGCAGATCTCGGAAGAGAATTGTCCACGCGCCAGATAATTTAATTAGAGGCTTGATCTTGTCAAAGCTTTATGCAACACAGACAGTGTTTAAAAGGAAAGTGTGTGAGTTTTTTCCTTTCTCTCCAGTGTTTTGTGACTCTAATAATTTCCACTAACGAACACCAAAGCCATCCAAGGGAGAAAGGAAGCACAGCTACCAAAACAGGCAAACAGGCAGGCACTGCAGTCCCAAGTGTGATGAATTCAAATATATGTAGAACGAGATGCACTGAGGACCTCTTCCATGCACTTCATTGGAGAATAGATTCTCCAATCTATTGCCAGGTCTCTGCACACATCTATTAAATCTTCACTGAGCCATTACTCAGCCCCAGAAAAGGCAAAGGTCACTTGTCTCCAAGTGAGAGCTATAGGGTATCTCAAATCTCATTATAAGTGGTCCCATTTAACAGTTTTCTCATTTGAATCTATACACAACAAATACAAGATTATGAGCTCAGTTTACTTTGACAATGGCATTGTAATTCCGTGTAGCAAGACTGGGAAAAGGCTATTTTAGACACTTAAGTGACAGAAATACAATGTATCTTTTATTATAGGAAGCTTTAGGCTATATTAATTACTAAAAATCCTTTTCTTTTCAGCAGTATGTGGCCTTAACTTCTCTTTTCTATATATTCTTAGGCTACAGTAACTACATTTGTACTGTTGGTCTACAACAAGCTTAACAGCTCAAGACAATCTGACGAAAAACTACGGTCATAATGGTTACAGAAACTTTTACAAATCAGGTCAATGTTGAGTAAGACCCACTAGAGGTCCCTTCCAACCCAAATGATTCTAGTTTCCTGTACTGAACAATACAGATTATTTGGACAAAGCATCACAAATTTCATGTCATTGTTTACTGCAGAGTTTCATATCAAGATCCTGAAAGCAAAGCAGTGGAGCTTGCTTATTCCATACATTTTTCTTCTTTCACAACCTGGTTTATAAAACCCAATTCTCATGTCTGGCACAATTTGTCTTTTTCTCAAGAAGAATGATTACTGGGGATCCACCACTGTGGCATTAGTCTTTATTGATTTTTCTCGCTTAAGCAACAGGCCAATGTAATATATTCTGTTATTCCTGTTTTACATTTATTCAGGCTGGGAGCTTTGAGCTTCCAGTTACAACTGCAATGTGTAAACTAGTCAAAGGAAAACAGAAGTTTCTGTGGAAACCAAAGAAACTGTTCACCACGAGATTTTCCTTCAAGTCTCTAGCTGTCTGATTTCACAAAGGTAAAATCCATTTCAATTGCTTCCTACAGCAATACGGTTTCAGCTTCCTCTGCTTCTACCAGCCAGCCGCAGCTGACTTGGAAAAGCAAAGCCACTGACCTGCAGAAATGACTCAAAGCAAGATGGGCTGGCAATTCCATCAGTCCTGAAGTCAGAGCCCTCTGGGAAGGTTGACCTGCAGCACGGCATACACTTCATGATGTACAGACAAAGCAGTATGGACACGGGGCACAAGAAGGACTTTTTATTAGGCTGGGAGGCTTAATTAGGATTTGTTAAGTGCCTTCAGATCCTACATAAAAATATTTACTCAAATAAGCCCTAGAAAGCACAATTTACCTGACCATTCAGTCTACTTCTGCCTTCAAATCTGCAGGATTTAGCAAATCCAGACCGCGGCAGAACTAGATAAATTATAGACAAAAAGGAATTACCAGGTGATCTTATCCATCCCTCTGCTAATGTAAGACTGTTCCTACAGTGTATTTTCAAGCACTTCTTCCAGCCCAGTTTGAAAATGGCTGAAGTGATGGGAGATAATATCAGTCTATTAAATCCCACTGCTGGGAAATGTTTCCTGACATTTGGCCTAAAGTAAAGCCTTTGCTTTACTTTAGCCCATTACTGCTAGTTATACCCCTGAAGGCTGTTGTAAACAACAGATATCATTTTAATCTAAAACTAGAAAATGTTCATCTCATCACGGCCCTTCACTCGAGCAGCAAGAGAGGACAAGGTAGAACCACTATAAATAAACATAGGAAGGGAGAGCAGGAGTGTGAAGATGAAGGGAAGGTGGGATGCTATGTCTCACGCCTCTCCAGTTCTCCCTCCAGCTCAAGGGCAGCATCCTTCAGTGAAATGTTCATACACATGGGAGACCTGAACACAAGCAAGGGATGGAGAGCCAGGAAGCCTGCAGCTGCTGGTCTACCTATGAAGCTGAACAACTTCCTTTAAGTCATTGCAAGGAAATGAAACACAATGTTAACGGCCTCCCAGCAGATGAAATGCCAACAGACACACCTTCAAATAAAAGCAAATTTGTCACAGGAGAATAATATTGCTGGCAAGATGGCAAGAGAGTGACATGACCCTGAGCAAGATGCACCCTGCCAGCCCAGAAGGATACAATCACATGCACAACCATCCGTGCCAATGGTGTGTTTGTATTTCTGGCAAGATGACCCTGCAGGAACATCTCCCAACCCATAGCAGCCCCATGCCATCAGATATGCCAAGCTCTCAAGACTTCAGATGAAGTCAGCCTGATCACTGCAGAGATGCTCCCAGATTTGACAGGGACCTTGGTGCCCATCTCCAGCCCTAACACACTACCAGCATCCCAGCACACAGGAGTCCATGGGCCCTCACCAGCACAGCCAGGCAAGGGCTGTGACCCCACAGCCTGCAGAAGTCATCCTCTTTACAGATGTTGCTTGTAGCAATTTAGGGGGGCTTTAGGCACTGTGAAGCTCAGCAACACCAACAACACACTGTGATACTCCACAATTGCCCAGCTTTTCTTAAGCAAACTGACTTTAAAAAGCCACAGGATGGGTAGGTGTCATGGTTTAAGCCCAGCCGGTAACTCAGCACCACGCAGCCACTCGCTCACTTTCCCCCTTTTTCACCCTCTCCTCCAGGCAGGATGGGGAGAAGAATCATAAAAATGTAAACCCCACAGGTTGAGATAAGAACAGTCCCATACCTAAAGTATAATACAAAACTACTACTGCTAATACTAATGATAAGAGAAATAGTAAGGGGAGAGAATATGAAACTAAAAAGTGAAAGGAAAAAAACCAACCATAAACACAAGTGATGCACAATAATTGCTCACCAGCAGCTGATCAATACCCAGCCTGACCTGAGCAGCAATCTGGGCCTCCCAGGTTACTGCCCCCAGCTTATGTACTGGGCATGACGTGCTGCAGTATGGAATCCCTTTTGGGTAGTTTGGGTCCCGCCTCTGCTTCCTCCTGGCTTCTTGTGCCCCTCCTCACTTGCAGAGCACAAAAGACTGAAAAGTCCTTGATCAGGGAAAGCACTACTGAGCGACTGAAAACACTGGTGTTATCAGCGCTGTTCTCAGGCTGAAGTCAAAAACACAGCACTGCACCAGCTACTAAGAAGGAGAAAAATAAAAGTTACAGCTGAACCCAGGATAGCAGGTGAGAGGTAAGGGGAACACTTAATAGCTCACTTTGAAATGAGCTTTTCTTTCCTCACCCTTTTTACCATGGAAATTAATTCTCCTCCTCTGT
Organism: Psittacus erithacus; assembly: GCA_009867235.2. Classification (NCBI taxonomy): domain Eukaryota; kingdom Metazoa; phylum Chordata; class Aves; order Psittaciformes; family Psittacidae; genus Psittacus; species Psittacus erithacus. Next base: position 58,752 of record WYDI02004141.1, on the reverse strand, counting down.
GCTATCACTATAATTTTCCCAATTAACATTTTTAATAGTATTTTCTAGGAAATGCCGTAATACACAGGTGTGTGCTTCTAATTTAAATACTGACACCCATGCTGTGTTCACATTTGAAGATCACTCCTTCTTGCCAGAGATTCCCTCCCCGAACACAAGGGGAGCACTTACAGCACTGCACCATCAGCCAGGCCTCAGTGGATTCAGGGTGGCTGTTTCCATGACATGCTGGTGTAGCACATGCTGGTGCTGGGCTACAGTGTGCCACACACAGTGAGGAACCTCAGATTTCTATACTTCCCCTTTCCCTGAAGGTGTTACAGCAGTGGGATGTCAGTCAGACCTCAGGGACCTCCAGAGATTGCCTCTCACTCCAGCCACTGCTTCCTCTTGTAGCACCATGTCCCCCTTTTCCAGCCTGCCCTGAGTGCTGGCAGCAGAGTTGCTCCCAGGAAGCCCTCGTGCCTACAGATGCAGTTGTGCTGTGAGCTCCTGGAGACAGAGTATTCTGGGAAAGGGTTATAATTACTCCTACTGGTTCTTTTTACATTATCCCTGGTCCAAAATCTTACATCTTACATCAACATGGATGTTCACCCACCACCACATTATGTGAGTGTCACGTACTTCATACCACTTTCTGTTTGAGAAAACACTATCAGAAGTACTTTCTTTAAAAAAGTTCATATTTAGAAGTAAAAGACTGAAGTTAAAAATTAAATTTTATAATTAGGAAAGAAGAAATACTTTTTTTCCTCCTCTGAAAGGACACATAACTACGTTACAACATAAAAATCCACACATTACCAAGGAAAAGTTCAACTTAGAATAAACAAGGAACACAGCAGCTAGAGCTAGAAACCTCCCTAGCTTTATTTCTAGTTTGTTTTTATTTGCATTTTGGCTGCTTCTAAGGCAGACATTTAAAATTTTGAGGACCTCAGACTATAGTGACTGGGCTGCATCCTGCAGGTCCATGCAAAGACAAGGATGTGCTTTTAAAACCGACATGAGAACGCCAAAGAGTTGATATCAAAAATGTCATCGTATATAGAAAAACTATTCAACTAGGAAAGTTATCAAAGGCGGTTAAGTTCAAAGGTTTATTTCTTCAGCAATCCTTATGCACTGAAATCAGAATCTTCTCGTATTGATTTGCCAATGAAATCAACATTTAGAAAATGTCTAAGCTTGTGAAGGCACACAGAATGGGTGATTTCAGAGTATTTGCTAGATAACAGGTTTCTAATGCCCACTGAATTGCGACTGACATTTTCAATGCTCTGCAGCAGAGATCCCAGAACTTCATGCTGAGGGTGTTTAGGTGGGTTTTTTCAGCATCCTGCTGGTTATAAGTTTAATAAAATAAAATGCAATACATGTAGAAACAGATAAAAAGAGCTTGGTGCCTATGGGAGGGCAGTCTGTCTCACCCGGACCTTCCTGACTTGCTCCTGACACAGCCCATGCCCAAGCGGGAGCTCTGCAGGAGCTGGCAGGGGACATGGGCAGAGGGCAGGGACAGCTTTCCCCTTTTTAAAAGGGGAAAGGAGAGGAGAGAGAACACGTTTTCTGTAGTTTGTACGAATAAAAAGAAAAAAGGAAAAAGTCAGCTCACGAAAACTTACAGGGGCAAGCCTGTATGCTTCATGAGACCCCGGCTTTCTCATTTGTTCTGCTCCTTTGGCAGCCAAAATTAAACCCAACCCTATACAACAGTTAGAGGAGAACAAAAACCCTCAATACTTTGGGAGGAGACAGCAGCAGCACTGGGATCAGTAGACCAACAGTGGAAGAGAGGACAGGGAATCACCAGCAGCAGCAGCGGCATTAAAAACACCCCAGCACAGGCTCCGGTAGACCTGAGCGAAAAATAAGTCTCCAAACTGTGTCAAGATGTTTCTTCTCTGAAGATACTAAGTGAAAACTGTGATTTACTTAACTGAAGACGCCTCACAATGCGGATGAAAGGGAAAAAGGAGTGACCACAGGGGGGTTTCTTTTATTTTGTGGTTCATTTCTCAAAAGCTGCTGCTTTGCCTTTTCTTCCCTTTTTCTTTTCCCCTCCTTAAAGAAGGAAAACTGTAACAGAAATTGCAGAAGGCAACTAAAAATCTGAAGTCATGTTCTGTGTAAGACAAGCACGTGGGACAACTTGCAATGGCAGAACATTGAATGTATGTGTCCTAAAATGTTGTGGTTTCCCCCCCACCCCATGCTGCTCTCTGTCAAGGTGTCCCTCACGCGAGTGCCCCATTGCTGCAGTGAGCTCGGTGGCAATCTGGAGCTAATGGGGAAAGAGGGCAATACCAACCTGCAATTTATCTTCATGATTTCTGGAATGTTGTAATTCCGTGATACAACATTGTGTGTTAGTGAACGGTTGGGCATTGGCATTGGAGAGGCCCTTGTAGTGACAACCACTGCAAAGATTGCCACCATGTTCTGCAAATACATGCAGAAGACATACCAAGTGTCATTTGTCCCCAGTACTCAGGCTATATAGCTCCTTAGACCCCTATTTCCCAAACTCTTTCTCAATCAGTATCATAACTGGTAGCTGCATACAAAAATAAGATACCTCCAGGTATCTCAAAAGCAGACACAAAAAATCAGGCTTTTAGGTCTGCAGGCTCCTAAGGGGAAGGCAGAACCTGCTCTGGTGGCCCCAGACAATTCGGTCAAGATTCCCTGGGGCCTCACAGTCAGGCTAATGAGAAACTCCCCAGCAACCCCCATGTAAAATGCTTTCACAGGTCTTTAAAATGCCTTAAATTCTCTATACATTTAGCAAGAATTTTTACTTCTTTAAAACGTCCCTTGTTGCTCCTCAAGATAATAATCCCGTGATGTATTACAGCAGCAATGCAGCATTGTCTGGCTGGACTCTTGTACTGCAAATACAGAATTTTGTTTTCCTCTTGACTTTGAAGCAGCTAAAGACCCTTTTGGGCAGCAGAGGTAGGCACCTGCCTGCCCCTGGCAGCTTTGCCACCCTCCCTGACACCTTCCAAGCAAGACAAACAGGCTTCAAGGGCTGCATGTTCTGTTAAGAGGGAAAAGCAGAGGGAAGGAGTACTCAGCTGCGCTCTTCCTCTGGCACAGAAAACATCTCTGCCTCTTACACAGCAAAACACCACTGCCCTGCTATTTAACAGCAAGCTAAGCTCTCAGATTAAGAGAGGAAAGGAAAAGCTTTTTTTCCTTCCTTCTACATTAAGGAAAAAGATGTTTACAAGAACTGAAGAGGAAGGAAATTCGCTATATGCCCATTGTTAAACAGGGCTGCTGGACACCCAGATTATTTACCCTGGTGCAAGGGCAGCCTCCACTCTTTATAGGTTTTCCTGATTCTCTAGGGTAATGTGTGCAGCTTTTAAGTTGTAGTCATAAAAAAAAAATATTTTAAAAAAATCATAAGACTATTTCTAGTTGTATTTAAAGTACTTGAGTAAACTCCTCAGTGCAACTATGCCGAGGGTTGGATTTCTGAAAAGCATTTCACCTCTGCAGGTTTTACCACAAATGAGCAATTGAGCCAGAGAAGACAGCAACTTGCGCACATACCATACCATAGAAAAAAGGACAGTGTCCTGTGCTATCATCAAACAGACCCACCTGAACACAGGATTTCTGTTGCCAACGTGTCCACTGCCAAACGCCCGTGAGCTGCACTCAGCAGCTCCCATAAGCAGCCCCTTGCCCAGTGCCACAACCCGGCCAGGGATGCACAAACTGCACACCTTCAGCACACTGCAGTACTGGAGAAGCCCATCATGAGACACAGAGTTTGACGCGTCTTGCCTTGCGGCTACAAATGCATGCTTCTGACTTGGGCACTGAGAGCTGTCACAGTGACTTGGACAAGCCCCACGCCTGCAAATTCAACCTGTACTCACAGAAAACATTTCCAGTATAGCTTCCATAAGTTTGGTGAGCAAAACAAGATAGAGAAGCAAAAGCATCTTCTGTTCCCACAAGTACACCTATATGAATATTTTGGTAGTATTACGAAAAAATTAAGTTAAAGATGTAGATTCTACCTGCACTTGCTGTCCCTACCAACCACACAACCCTGGGACTGCCTGCTGCTCCACAGCAGCTGCACAGTGTGCCAACAGGACTGTTCAGAAGTCACTTTGTATGTGTTTGCACACACACAGAGATGTACAAACACATACAGGAGGAGAAGGGAGAGAAATATGTTAATTTGAAACATCTGGCAAATGTTTTAGAGTTAACAAGACCCAGGTTTGGCCTTTTCGGTGTTTTTTTCTGTTAGGGGGAGTCAAGGAAGGAGAGGCAATTTTGTCATTCTGGGCCAGGGAAGGAAGGGGCATGAAACAAGAAGTTGAAGCGTGTTTTTTCACCCTTTATTGAACTTCAACATCACACTACTGGAGCTAATGCAAACAGGAAGATCATAAAGAACATAATGAAAGTCTCGCATGCTGGAAATGAGGGACTGGTTTCAGTTACTGAATATAGCTTTGGAGGCACACTGCACAAGAACCAGTGACTCCATGCAGCTGCACCACCGTGTATGAGGCTGTTTTAAGTTTTTTCTATATAGTTCAACAGTCGTATTCCAGCCTGCAACTTCTGTCCCACGCACTGTGCCCTGTCTTGATAGGCTACTGTACTGCATCTCTATACACATGCGAGACTGACACCTGCAGCTACTAAACATATTGAGACGAAAATCCCCCGTTAGCACACATTTTCCTTAAGCTGCCATAAATCACACATACAATACATTCTATCCCACATCCGGTGTCTTGAATGAGAGTTGTAATTATGGGAGTAAATAAGAAAAATGGAGAAGACAACTAATCTGGGAAAAGCCTTTCACAGCCTTTTACAGTGCAGTCACCAATACCATCTAGGAATCCCAGATTAACTCCCCCTCTGCACAGAAATCATTTTTGTTGTTGTTGCTGCTGTTTGAACCTCAGCCTGTGTTAAATTTCATACAATTCAAGATTTGTGATAAATAACACTGGTAAGTTCACTCTGCTGCTGTTTGAGACGAAGGCCAAGCAAGAGAACTGGCGAGTGCTCTTTTCATGTGCTGTTAGCTCCAGGCACAAAGGAGCCTTCGACATCACAGCTGGGGGTTTGCAGCAGCAGCAGCAGCAGCAATATTTGCTATCAAAGACCAGTGGAAACACAAACCCTTCCAAACAGCCGTAGCACCCAGAGAAGATGCATCCAGTGCAAATGAGTGCTGTTGGTACAAAGTGAAACGCCACAAAGTGCCACACAAAAGCAGTTTATGCCTTCAAGAGCAGCTAGATTCCAACTTCAGTAAGGAAAGTCTTTTCTGAGCCAGCCTCCCAGTGACTCTCATAAAACCCATGCTAACCAGTAATGCAGCACCATTGTAATTTTCATATTACCGCTCCGTTTCTGAGCTGTTTTCACATTGCTGCTGAGCTTCTAAGAGTATACCATTGCAAAGTCCAGTATGAAGAGAGCACTGAAACACTCAGTGGTTTTAAAATCAAAAATATTCTGATAATTTCATAACTGTTAAAGACATAATAGACAGTAAAATATATTTACACAGAGCACAAAGAGTGACTAAGATGGGGCTAATTACTTTAAACACAAAGTAATTGATACTTACACATCTGCATTATCAGTACATATTACACAACCAGAGACAAACCTGTTCAGTTTCTTGAGCCTCTTTTTATTCAAATTACCAATGTAATACAGTTGACCAACCCCCAAACACATGTTTAAGTGATATCACTACCAAGCAGACCAAAAGCTGGTTCAAATGTTAAATCTTTCTACTATGGCAATGTACCACTTTTACTCTCCAGCCCTGACAGTACTTTCCAGTTTCCTCCAAGAAGAGAAATACACACATTCCAGTTGAGACCGAGGTTTAAAATTCCTATTAAAGCAGCTTTTATGTAATTAGATTGGAATGAATGTGCAACAATGCCCACTGCAGAAAACTTCAAAGTGGTTATACTGGAGAAATCACAACCCATTTCAGTATGCCCACAAGAAGAAAGAATGGCTCTCTGGAGGATAAGAGTATATTAGTCACTGTATGTAATAGATTTTATTGACCATATGGAACAGATATAAAAATTGTGTTGCAGTGGGTAGTCTTGGATTTGAGACAGGAATGTGACATACAAAATACAGTTCCTGTAAAAAGCCTGGCAGCTTTCTGGCAGTTTTTACAATCAGAAGAACTTAAAATATTTACCTGACTGGGTCACTGATGAGTCCCAGGTCAATGCAAAACCTGAAGATTCACCCTCTTCAACTGAAAAAGAACAAAAATAAGTTGTGATTGCTAAATAAACCAACTGGAAAGAAAACTAGGTCCACTATGACATTAAATATTAAAACAGATTTCTGCACTGGTGAAAAAGAACTTACTGCTTTCTATAAAATAACTCATAAGGTAGAAATTTATTGAAGAGATTTTCCCTTCGATTTAACTTAAATATGGGATTTCTGTTTGCAATTTCTTCCTGAACAGGTAACAGTAAGTTCATGTGAAATATTAATAGAGATTTAATTATCAGTAGCTGCTAAGTATTCGTAGTTGAAATGTACAATCACAACTTGTATGTGCAAAACTGCCATTGTAAAACATAGACCTGTAACAGATCATAGCAAAGAACTGTTCTATGAATGGAAAATTGCCTGAATTATCTCATCTTAACATATTAATATGTTAGCCATATTCAGAACCTCGTGATAGTTTCAGTATTTTTCATAGTTCAGAATTAAAAACCACTATTATAATGCACAACCATGTTCTGTAATATGGTAGTCATAAATAACTGCATTAAAGGCTTGCTGATGTGAAAACTGTCAGAGCCAGGTGCTCAGCACTTGCAAGTGATGTAGCCATAACCTTCTGCCTGTTAAGAATTGTAAAATGCCATTTGATTCTTACAATCAAAAGAAAAATTGAAAATAACTAAGAAAATCTTGAAAATAACTAAGAGATCAACTGACAACAAGCAGGGTAAAAAGAGCCTGATCCTTCTGTTACTAATGTCAGACTGGGCATTTGAAAGTGGTAACTGGAGACATTCTTTTTAGTTACAAAAATTCATCATCTTCATGTGCCTAGTCTGTCACCATGACACCAAACAAATGCAGATCATGGAGCTTTACTTCCTGATGAAAAGTATTTTATGCCATGCACTGAAAAATCTCTAACCCTTTTATCTAAATTATGCTCGGTTCAGATACAAATTCTACATAATTCTGCAACTGGAATCCAAACCATGCTGCAAAGCCACAAGCACAGCCACTGTTGATCAGATGGAACCTCTATACACATGCCCTCGAACCTGCTCCAGTGATTACTTACACTGACATTTACACTTCCATCACAAGATTCTTGATTTTTGTGCTTTCCTCCCCTTTTTCTTAATGACTTAAGGCATTCTATAAGCTTACCTATCAGGCTGATGTCAATGGTGATACCATGTGGTATTAGGAACATAAAAGATAATTTACATAGGCAGTGCCTTGTCAAATTTTGATTTATGTTCATACCTTGAACAGACTCTTACTCCACAGAAGGGAACAGCTCCGGCCCTGTTAGTCTGCAAGTTTACTAATGGAGGAACACAGAATTTGGCCCCTTCTTTTAAAAAATCATACCTGAGACATAGTTATACTCCTTGCAGAAAGCCTGTGTTAGCATAAAGGCCATGTCACATAATATTCAATTTCAGAATGACAGAAAAAACAGGCACAGAGCTAGGAGTTTACTGAAGCTGTTACTGGTACTATTCCCTAACGTGCAGAGCAGGCTTGGCTCACACATGCTTTCTCCTCAGGGCTCACCTACCATTTTGTGTTCTGCAAACCACCATCTTGTCCCCATTTTGACCCATCTCTTAGCAGGAAAACTCTGGACCTAGTTATCCTAAAGGCAGTTTCACTCTTACACAAAGTATCTCTTGTTTTAGCATCAAAATCTACATATACCTGGGAGGTTTCTGCTCCAAAAGTAAATAAGCAATTTATGTACCTTACTCAAAACAGACAAATGGAATGTTTTAATTTTATTTTATTCTTGACTGTTATTTTGTTGTCTTGCTTGGACAGTTTTTTATATTTCTGTCCTTGTGTCGAGTATTTTTTATTTCTTTATATTTTATCTTGGAAAATCAGTCTGCTAAAAATACTTAAATGTAATAAATTCAGTCCTAGTCAATAGAAGTATATGGGATCTGCACTGGTCATTGCCCATTTTAGAACACACAGCCTTTCATGGTGGTTAAACACTGGATACTACTCTATAGGGCAGCTGGCTCCAGCACATAACAAAACCATGTTTTTTGGGATCCCTTAAATGAGGGCAAAGGTTTGAGTCAGCCCTCTGTTGGCATTAATTTGCTTTGCTCCCTAATGACTGAAAAGGGGACAGAGAACATGTATGTGAAGATGACAACACTTAAATTCACTCTCTATTATTGCACTGATGGTTTCAGTCCTCCGCTTTATTTGCACTGACCCACCACACAGAAGACAGTGCTGCACCTCAGTGTAAGGAGGAGGCCGGTGGGATGGAGTCTCCTGAGCTTAGGCAAACACACATCTCCCTGCAGCTGCAGCTCACATACACCTCTATTTCCCCTTTTCCTTTTTCTTTTTCTTTATGCATTTTTAAAGTAACCATCATCTTTCATAGTATCCACTATAACAAAAAGTAACAGCTGAGCCTGGTCCTACAGCTGTATTGGGCTGCTGTTTCTCTTGAGCAGCAGGACAGCATAACAAATTGTCCCCTTGGACCGCGAGCACAGGGCAGGGGCACTGCCAGAAGGGAGCCAGGACCCCACACTGCTCACACAGCGCTGGGGGGGGTACACAAACATGTCCAGGCAGGACACAACCACTGGACAAGGCCAGGCTGCCACTGCCCAGGACTGGTGCTAGGTGAGTTTATGGAGTGGCGTAGCCACAATGACAGCCAGTCAGGAGCCCTGACCCAAGCAGCCGATCCTCACTTGCCTGCCTATACACCCACTAAGCTAGACAGCAGGCACAGAGAAACAAAGAGCAAAAGTGTGACACATCCGACAAAGAAAGACTGGGTCTATCCACCAGTGTAACTAAAGAGCCCCAGAAGTTTGGAGGAGAAGGGTGTCTGTGAGGCTGAGACACAAAAATCAGGCTTTGTCACAGGCACCAAGTGTTGTAGGGAAACACTTATCTCCACTGTGTTTCTGCTCCCTCTCCATAATGGGCATAAAACCAAGAGCTAAGAGGTTTCTCTGTGGCCACCTTAATCTTCAGGATATAAATTGTTATTTAAGGAGCCAGCATTTGAAGTGTTGTCACTGCTGGCTTTATCACATCTTCAGCAATGAGCAGAAGCCAGGTGTCAGAGGGAAAGACAATCAGTTTCTTCCTCCCAAACTCAACTTTGATACCCAAGCAGTTGCAGCTAAAATTTGCCCTCAGTGGCACACAGCTGTTGCTGGACTCATGGGGAAGCAGCAGCTTTCCTGAGCAGGTCAGGGATAGGGCAATATGACACTGTGCATGGAGGGGAGGAGTCCCACAGACCCCCATCAGGGGACAGACCCTACAGAAGCTGCTTCAGTGCTTGGCCAACCCTCTCTAGGAGGGCAGAGGGCAAAACAGATTCTACTGCTATGGCTGTGAAGTAATTTCCAGCTCTCACTACTGAGAACTGAGTCAAACAAAGCCTTAGTCCATAATATTAGCCAGGGAGAAACTCACTTAATTTGATTTTTCAGTTAAAAGTTTCAGTTCCTTAATATTTTTCTCATCATTCCTTGACCTAGATTGACGCAGGTGACTAGTGTGCATTAACTCCCACTTTGTGGATGCTATTATGTAACAGTAATGGGCAAAAAAAACAGTGAAAAGGTACAAACCTGTCATGGATTCAGCCCAGCCGGCAACTCAGACCCACTCTCACTCCCTGCTTTACCCCTCGCTCCCAGCAGGATGGAGTGAAGAATCAAAAGAATGTAAACCCCACGGGATGAGATAAGAACAGTCCAATAAATAACTAAAGTATAATACAAAACCAATACTAATAATAATTATAATGGAAATAACAAGGGGTGAGAATATAAAATGGAGAGGAAGAGGAAAGGGAAGGGGAAAAACCAATAAACACAAGTGATGCTCAATACAATTGCTCACCACCTGTCAACCAACACCCAGACCGACCCAAGCAGCGATCTGGGCCTCCCAGGTGACTCTCCCCAGTTTATATAGTGGCCATGATGTGCTGTGGTATGGAACACCTCTTTGGTCAGTTTGGGTCAGGTGTCCTGTCTCTGCTTCCTCCAGGCTTCCCCTCCTCCCTGGCAGAGCATGAGACTCAGAAAGTCCTTGGTCAGAGTAATCATTACTGAGCAACAACTAAAAACATCGGTGTTATCAGCGCTGTTCCCAGGCTGCAAGTCAAAAACACAGCAGTGCACCAGCTACTAAGAAGGAGAAAAAAGACTGCTGCTGCTGAACCCAGGACAAAAGCATTCAATGCAATAATTTCCAAAATACATTGCACAGTAGAATAATTCCTGTTTCATTACCAGGAACATATGTTTTCTGAAACACACCAGCCACAGTCACACCTACTGAAGTCAAGGACTAGACACTTCCATTCATACTACTTAACCACTCTGAATATGTGGACTCACAAGCCCACATTGCTGACGTTTAGCATGAGCAGAAGCCACCCATACACCTGAAATACTCTGCAGCTTGGGAATACCACAGGAAGCAGCAAGCACAGCTTAAGATGGAGAGGCAAGATTTTATAAAGCAACTAGAGATCCTGTATCGGCACTAACCACTTTACAGGAGTCCTGGTGACATAATGGTGAATGCTCAGCATTTCCTGAAGTTTTAGAGGCATTTCATACTGAGCATTGCAAATTAAGACATTCAAAATCATTGATGTTAAGTTTTGGGCAGAATGTTCACAAGGGCACTTCCCATGTTTTCATTGGACACTTCCCATTTTCCTTCACAAATTCACCTGATCTCCTCCCACATTCTGTTGTGTGCCTGCCCATTAAGCCATGGTTTGAACCACAGAAGCTGCTGCGCAATTATACTCTTACTCTTGGCTCTCATCTGCTCTCTCCATCCAAAGGATCATTTTCAAATGCTTCGGAAAGCGTATTTTTGTCCTTCAGTAACACAGAGACAATATGGGAAGAGGAAAGAAGTTCAGTCCCACTCTGCTCCAAGTGTCATCAACAGAATGACACCCCAGGTGCAACACACCACACCAATAGAGAGGGTACACATCTCTCCCAGTGCCAAATGCACTTCACAGTTGATTAGAAAAAGAGATGGGCAAGAAACAGTTTCCGAGTGAAGTACTGACCCTTGGTATCAGCATTCACAGCACTAGATTTCTATTTTTAAGGCATGAACTTTTTTTCTTCTCTTTTGTAAATGATTCATAGTATTTGCTGCCACATAGAGATAAAATACTGGAAATAAAAAGCTACAGACACTCATTTAGCTGTCTCCTTCTGGGTGATAGTTATGAGGTAGTTACAAGAAACTCACTCAACAGAATACCTGCTACAATAGATATGCCTCTGGTAAAATTTGGGGGCATCTGTGAAGCTGGAATACTTCAGGAAGGCTGGGTTTGACTTGAAAATAGCCTTGATCTGGCAGCATAGAAAAATTTATTGTTAATCAACACAGAAGAGCATTAACTTTGTGCACTGTCCACCCATAGCCTGGTACAGGGAGGACATCACTGGCAGCAGGAGCACTCATGCCTGCTTTCACTCCGTGCTCTGTCCCAGCACAGGAAGACTCACTGCTGTCATGCCTGGAGAAGACCTCTGTTCTGCTCCAACTGATAGTGGGACTCAAACGAAAGAGCTAGAACAAGGACAGGGCCAACATGGGGAGGAGCCAGGCACAATGCAGCATCACAGTACAGCTGTGATATTTGCATTTTGCCCACTTGTCTCAGATGTTCTCCAAGTATAACTATTTAATTGCTACGTCACGGGTGCTGCAGCCTCCAAGTTTTCAGTTCTTTGTGCTCAGAGAAACTTCTGAAGAGATTCAGCATCCATTCCTCTAAGAGTCGGAGCATCTATTTATGGGGCTACCATTACCTGAACTCCATTCACAGTCACAGTGCTTATTTAACACTTTATCACTCCCAGGGAAGAAGTTAACCTTATCAAAGTAAGACGTTTCTGAACCAAATGTTGATTTCTAGATGCAGTCAAGCTTTACAAGTGAGCAACAGCCCCTTAGTAATTCAGACGGTATGTGTATGCTCCCTTATCCTATCACATGCGCTTCAAGGACCACAAGGACCAGTTTAATACTTCCCATAATACAAAACCTCCACAGTATGCTAACTAAAATGTCAGGAACTGTGACAGTTTGAGAAACTGCTGCAAAATATGTTGGGTTACAAGCAAGTCCCACAGCTGACACGGGAATTCTCCTGAATTGCGACTGTTACCAGGAGCTGCATTCAGGACCAGGGCCAGCCTTTGAAAACACCAAGTACAAAATAGTTTGAGTGCAGAAAATGCTGGCACCACTTTTTAGTTTGGAGGATTTGTCAGATTTTGTTGATGACAGAACAGTCCCAGATAAACCTGGATAAATCCCACCTATGCCTGTGTATTGGCTGCCATGTACATATCAAGATTCACAGCTTTCCCCCTGGACAAATACTCCAGCACCAATCCGCATTGTAAGCCAAGGCAGTCACACAATAATTGTGCATTTTCCCTGACCTCACTGTAGATACTCACCAGTAACAGCTCTGTGATCTTCTGGAATCTTCAAGCTTCTTTGCTGCTTTTCAGACACACATCTGCGTGCTGTCCTACCCAGCCTTTGCTCCATCCCTCCCATCACGTGAAATTACATGCTCCTGAATCAGCCTGAGACACAGAATAGCGCCACCCAACTGCCATTCATCCACCGCAACTCATCCCACAGCTCCGCAGCCTGGGATTTGATGCAGTCCTCTTACTCCTGCAAAATGCAGAGCAGCTTCCATTTCCACTAAGTCAAAGGGAGCTGAGGATGCACAAAACTTTTTGGACCGAGGATTGTAAATTAGCCAGTTTCCAGCTGCTTGGCATGGCAGGAGCACATAGGATCTTAACAATCTGAACTCTTTAAACAGCCTGGTATTCTCCATGCACATCTGGAGTTTGTCCTTTGGAGAGGGGAGGATAGGCTTGCTCCTCAAACTGAAAAAGGAGGAGAATACCTCTGCTTTCACTCAGAGAAGTTCAGTCCTGCATGGCACCAGGAGCTGCTACCACAACCAGCAGTGGCACACAGCAAATAAAGAAAATAGTTTGGGAATCGCTGCTCTGAGCAGAAGGCAGATAACCCTCTCTGTTCAGATCACCTCCCAGCTTGGTGCAAGGCTGTCCCTCCCTCTTGCTTATATGTTCCCTGTTAGATCCTCCACTTCCTCATACCAGTGAGGCAGAAGTCTGCAAGGAAATTGTGTGGAAAACGGTCACATTTAGTTTTAAAAGAAGCACCACTGCGGCAGAGCTGCATCCCACTGCCAAGAGCACAGCAGGGTGCAGAGCCAGCCCTGAGCCCAGGCATGCTGCCCTTGAGGAACCCACAAGGAATCATTGCCCATCTTTATCAGCACGCTGAGGCTTCCTCCGAACAGTGTGCAGAGGGAAACCTGCACATTCAGCAGCAAAATAGGAAATTGCGTGGGGCTTCACCAGTGTATTGAGAATAGCTGCCTGAGAGTGCATCCTGATGTATGTACCGTACCTTGCACATAAGAAGAAAGCAAAATCCCCTGGTGCCTCCACATCAGTATTCAGCGGAGCAAAAAGGTACCTGGTGGAAGCAGCCAGGTGTGCTTCACACCAGCCATTTGAGCCAACTTACTCCCTTGGAAAATCAGGTTTGCAAGACAATTCCTGCCAGGTCTCTCTGTGTTTACTAGATATTTGCTTGTTTGCGCGATCATTTCCATTTAGTTTTAGCAACGCTTTGCCAATTTTCTCCCTGGTGGCTGGTGGAAAGGAGCGCTGGGACACCAGGGTATCCCCAGAGAGGTGACAGTGTATTCCTCACCCATGCCCTAACCTAGGATCCCCCACAGGAACTGTGCATGGTCTCCAGCACAATCACTCACTGCTCCAGAGCCACCACCCCCTGTTTTCTCCCCAGTTCACAGCCCATTCAGCCATTGGTGGCCCTCAGCCAGCAGGGGTTTTTCCACCTTACACAGGACCGTTATATTAGTCCTTTCATGGGCCAGCAGGACAGGGCATAAGACAAGAGAGTTTACTGACACGGTTTATTTAGCTAGTTTAGAGCCTGAATTTGCACAAGTTCTCTAGCTGCTTTTCTCCCAAGTCAGTAACAGGGCTTGGCAGAGACTGTAGGTTTTGCTGGCAAAGTCAGCCTTTTTGTGTGAAGGAGGGAGGAGTGGGGAAACCCAGGCTGCTGTGCTCTCTAGGTCAGGGAAAAGGGATGAAAAAAAAGAAAAAAAAAGAAAAAAAGGAAAAAAAGGAGAAAAAAAAAAGGAAGAAGAATGAGACAAATAGGACAGAATTACAAAGGAAAACTGAAAAAGATCGTTAGGAACAGAAGATGATGTGAAGGTGATTAAGAAGAACAAGATAAACAACAAAATAAGGTAGCACTAGCAGGTTTATGCAAAGAAGATCTAATTATGGGTGGCTAAATCCTCCAGGACATTAATACTCCATCGTAATGTGTCTAGTTTCCTCCTTTCCAGACATGGCAGGGAGGAAATGAGAATCACTTAGATACACTGTTTAATGAGCAAATGATGGACGATCACCAAATACAGTCTGCCTGATAAGTATCCATTAGCTTAAACCTGTGCAGTAAATCTGTGCACAGCTAACAGGCCTGCCTCTTCAAACACTACAGCAAAACTTAATGTAACTGCAACAAGAGAAAGAAAGGGGCTGTTGCAAATAAAAAACTCATCTCCATGAGACAAGGAAGACGTTAGGATGTGTAACGGCTAATCACAGCCCTTCCCACGAACCACACACCTGACTCACAGGCCAGAGGGTATTTATTCCCAGTGCTCATATTTAGTTTCTGTGTTTCTAATTCACAGACTGCACTGGAGGCAGATATTTCCCATCAAAATCTATTATGTAAATAAATACAAGTGTACAGTGTAATAAAATATAGTCAATGTTTCAGGTTGCTCCCAAGATCAACACCTTATACATGCAATACATGAAGCTTATAGTTCCTAAAACTTGGCCTGCAGACACCTCACTTCCACACTTTACAGTATAGATTTGGAATCAATACTCTTGCTGATGCTTCTTACAGCTTGTCATTGAAGGTTAATTCCCAGAGGGCAGGGGTTTTGGGTTGTTTGTGTTTTTTTTTTTTCTTTTAATTGCAATACATCGTATTTAAGCTGTGAAATGCTCAGGAATTTAGAGGTTGCCCTGGAAGAGACACCTGGCCACAGAGTCGCTGCTCTGTGCTACATACCAGACCCACAGCAGCAGCACTTCAGCTGGGCATGAGAACCACATTTTCCCAGCATGTTGGTGCAAAACCATCCCAGCAATGGCTGGCACAGGAAACATCCAGGTTTAGGTTCCCCTGGTTTCATCATGAGGCATGGTAACCACTGCTCTGTTGCATAGAAACAGTCCCCATTGCTGGGTGTGTGTTAATCCCACTCTGCCCTGTGGCAGACTGTCCCACCTTCCTGTGTCCCCAGTACAGAGAACCCATCTCTCGTGCCTTCTCACCCTCCTCTTCCCTTTTTTGGACAAAAAAACCCCTCTTTCAATATTGTTGGTTTCCAACTGTTGCTTCCACCCCAGAAATGCAGGAAGGGGACTGGGGTTTGGGGATCTTTCAGCATTTTCTGCCTGGAGCTTGCCCGGACATGAGACTGGTAGGGCATATACCACCCAGCCCAAGGGGCACATCCCACCTGGCACAGAGCTCCCACTGATGTGCTGCAGCTCCAGATCCATCATCTGCAATAAGCTCCACTAGAAATGGCTGGGAGCACGCAGGATCCCTACCCTTACCCATTCTGGTCAGGCTGAGCCGCAATCCACACCACTCCAGCTCTGGTGGGGCAAGAGCACAGGCATGAAGAAGAGAGAAATGAGGAGGTGAGGGAAGTGCAGATGCACAAGGACATGGGCTGCAGGGTGACCAGCTCCTGCGGACAGGGACAGGGGACGACAAGCACCAGCTCCCCGTGGGTGTACTCCTCCCTGCATTATTATATGCATTTCTAAGGCAACTGTCACCATAGTGTCTGCATCTTCTTTCAAAAATAGATCTACTACAAGTAAACAGGTGCTTTAAAGCTCAAATGAAACAAAACAGGTGAATCTGGCATTCCCCATATTGCTCATAAAATCATGTATTTTACCTCAGCAACCAAGAGTTTAAATATTCTTGCTCCATCTGAAATGCTGCTGGATGACAGAAACACATACGTGTTGAAACCCTAACAAACTGAAACAAGTGAAGTGGAGAAAGGGGGAATTAACACACATACAATTCATGGCCAGGACTTTCCATAAGTCAAATTTGCAAGTTGTGAAGTGATCTAAATGCAAAAACAGGTTGACATTACCCAAAGACAATGATGCAAGAGACCCATGAAAAGTTGGTGGGTCACCAAGTAAGAAGATCAAACTGCCACTCAAATACTTGCAATTTCTTACACCTTCCTTCAAACTCTGGGCATAGAAGTTGTACTAGTGAAAGGTTTCCTATCCCCTATGCCTTTCTGAGCACAGGTTCCTGGTGAGGGAAGGTACACAAGCCTCAGGTATCACAGTATTTACAAACCCATGGGACATGGGGCTCTGCATTGGAAGACAGCAGACACAGGAGTTGCAGTTGGCAGGGACAAGGTGCACATGGCAGAGTTCAGGTGGCAGGATGGTACAGGCCAAAGGGATGCCAGAAAGGCCTTCATTGTTTCCTGAAGGTAAAGAAATGGCTACAATGAAATGAAGTTTCAGAATGAAGCCAAAGCACCATGAAGTTCAAACACGGGGCTGTGCACAGAGGATGCAGGTCCAGAAGAAAAATAAATAAATAAATAAAAAGCACCATTTTCACATTAGGGCCTTAAAGTTTCTCTGTAAGCAGGACACCTGGTAAATGATTTTCATGTGCTGGCCCTGTCTTGAGACAGCTAATGAGGATGCTGAAAGGTTAACATCTAACATGGACTCATGACACAAAGAAAAGGGAACATTCTGAAATTAATTTACATAAACTTTAATAAAACCAAACAGGGAACATCAGAAGTAGATGAGTAGCATCTGCAGATGGGCAGTGAGGCCACAGCCCCTTACATTACCTCTTGCTTTGGTAAAAGACAGAGACATTTATATGCACCAGCAGACTGAACACACCGTACCTCCGTCTACTCCTCATTGTCCATTCCCCATTGCAGAAGGGCACTGCCATGAACAGCGAGTAGCCTTTTCCTTTCCTTCAAGCAAGGAGCTGCAGCCAGGATGCAGTACCCTCCAGCTCATCTCACCATCACTGTGAACCAAGTCCCACTTCACTGTAATTTTCTCACGACCAATTTCATCCAGACCTAACAGAAGCAGAGGCAACATCTCCCATTTCACGTGGATCAGATGTGATATTATTGTCAGCCTTTATCCTGAGCTGTCCCAGATGGTGGGGGACCCCACTTTTCAGACTTAGGTTCAAGGCAGAGAGTTAAATGCCCATGAAAAATCCACATTTACAAACATGATAAAATAACAGAAAATTACTTAAACAGCAGCAATTACCTTGAGAATCCCTGATGAAATGGTAAAGAACACAACTCTACTCTTACACATGTTTAAGTCTCTTACTTCATAATCCTTCAAAGCAAGTTTTACTATGTTACGCCTAAAGCCCTTGTCCCTGCTGCAATGAGCTCCAGTAGGAGTAGAGCTGCTGCACCAGACATGTTGTTTAGCATCACACTTCCCTGAACAAGTACCCTATTCAGCACCCACAGCTATTAATCACAGCTGCACAAAAAAAAAAAAAGTATTTGACCAGATTTCTACACCTCAGTCTAAAAAAATACACTGATTTTACCGCTGATCCCTCAAACTCAGGCACTTTTTCACGGGTAAGCTCTGTGTGCAGTGTAGGTAGCACTGGAAATAGAAAAGAGAGGAGGCTTTTCCTGACCAGCCATTTTAATTAGAGCTATGAGGGCTTGGAAAAACCCATCTGGTGAGTGGAGTTATTTCCCCCTTGCCCTCCTCTTGAGATGCTGGTCCCAGCCAGGAAGACCCAGGGTTCCAAAAGCAGAAGTACGCTGGGCTCTCAGCACACTCACTTTGCCACCATCATGGGATCCCCATTGCAGGGGATCAGGCCCTTGACGGCTGAACAAGGAGGGCTTCAGCTTTCCCAAGCTAGCACGGGTTTTCAAGGGCCATTCGAAGCAGTTTGCTTCTCAAGCACACAGCTCACTGTGGCTTTTCTGCGCATGCAAGTGTATGAGTGTGTGTGTGTGTGTGTGGCAATACTCCCCAGGCACGCTCATTTTAATGCTGCTTTCTCCCCAGATGAAAATATACATATTCTTATTAAGCAAAAAAAATGTGCAAAGTATAAATTTGCATCTATGATCATTTCTGGTTCATAAATTGTATTTTAATAATAAAACAATATACTCTTCTGTACTGCTTCTTAAATACTAACAGGGAAGTCTGTCTTATTTGTACACAACCCTAAATATTTTGATGAAGGAATACACAAGTGGTATAAAATAAATACAGTAAAGTGAAATAGAGATAAAAGGGTAAATAAAAGCAGGTGTAAAGCTAATTCATGGAGAATCCAGCACCCCATCCTGCCTTCTTCACCATAAAAAGAGCTACTTCGGTCACACTACTGTACCTATTGCTGACTTTCCTGGTACAGGTCAAGGGAAGTTCTCCAGCTGAGATTCCTCCTACTGGAAAGACAGGTTTTGTTGGCTGCATTAAGGTGAAAGAAATTACAGTGAGGGACAGAACATTACATATATCACATCTGTCCCTTCGTAGCGTCAAATTTAATTTGCAGAAACAGCAACTCAGCCATCATAAAGTGGAAACTAATATTTTTTATGACCCCTTCAAAACTTGTCCTTAGTGTTAACATACCATAAATAAGTTTCAACATCTTGTTATACGTGTAGTTTATTTTAAAAAGACTAAAAGGGGAACACAGTTCTCATTGAAAATTGGCAGGCACACAAAGAAAGGGGGAAAGCTGGCCTTTAAAACTTTATGCCAAAGCCTACTTCTTTTTTTATTCGTATTAAACTTACAACCTTTCCACTGAAATGAAATATAAAAACAGATTCCAAATATCTTATAATTCTGAATGGATTTCCCTAGTGTAACAGTAATAATATTTTTACAGTTAAAAGATCCACTGATTTAATAAGTGTGATTTGTGTATTTAGAAAATTCATTAGAGCAGACATTCCCCAACATTTTTTAGATTTATTTATTTATTTAGCCTAATTTGGGTACACTACTTCAAAAGAACGCTTAGAGCTTCCCAGTTCCTTAGTCACTCACTAATAACATCTAATAATTAATAAAGACATGTAAATTCTTAACTCCCAGAACTATTCCAAACTTACTATCTGTAAGCTTCATGTCATGTCTCACTTATAGATATCTGCATTACTTTGTTTCATAAAATGCTGAAGGGACACATACTTATCTTGCTCTCCGCCAAGAGTGAATATTGAGGTATGTTGCAACCAAAGCAAAATTAAACTGAAGCCTGAGCAAACCTCTCCTCTAGGAGCAACATGGAGGCTCTTGGCTGGGTTTATTGCACAGTCGTGTCCCTTCTGAAAATGCCTGGTGCCTGCATGCTTGTGTAAATGCACAGATCAGCAGCAGCTACAGGGGCATGCACTTCTTCAGCCACCACGCAGAAATGCAGGAGTGGTGTCAGGTACCTGAATCCATCAGGATAGTCTCATTAGAGCAAATTTTTTATAAGTATTTGGGAGCCAGGAGGGAAGGAACCAACCAAATGTGCAGCTGTGATACATAAAGGAAAGGCATTATTTAAGAGTAAATGCAATGCTCAAGCCAGCAACTTGGAAAGTATCTGTAGAAATAAAGAGGACACAAGCAAACACCCTCATCCCCCTTCATAATGCTGCCAGCCGCTTCTGCTTCTGCCTCCAGAGCTATTAAAATCCCCATCCTATGGGCAGAGGCCACAGGGAATAACCTTAGCTCAAACCATCTTCACTTGGAGACAAATTATACTGTGTCTGCTCCTCTCTGACAAGTGTTCCTGTCAGGGCTTTGTGTTCTGCAATGTTTCCTTGTCATATTTATTTGCTTGTTTTGATTTCAGGTCTTCTGTTGGGAGGAAGACTGCCAAAACCATAAGTCCTGTCTCCTACAAGTACTGCTAAGTCTGGGAAATGGGGCATGGGGATTTCCACACATGGTTCAAGCCAGTACATTGACAGAAGTTTACTTTAAGAAATACAACTTCCATTTTGTATTTAAATTTCAGTGGACTAAATGAACAGGGCTTGAAAGAAGAATGAAAATAGCCCTACTGCCCTAAATACAAGGTACCATAATAGGAATTATAAAATGACATTCAGAATACACTTCCCACTGCAGAACCACATGCAAATAATAGAATCAACTAGTTTGGAAAAGACCTTCAAATACAAGGTTATTCACACATGGACAAACTGTAACTGTGCTGGTAGTTTTGCTATGCACAAAACAAGTCCCTGAAGTTTGACAGGTTTCTGTTATGACTTCTTGTAATCTGCAAATCTCTTCCTCAAAGCCAAGCAGACAGAAAAAATGCACAAAAGAGCCTACCTTTCAAAACAAAGAACTTCCTTCCAACCTAACCACTACAAAAAATGTTCAGATAATTAATTTACAGTTGAGGCAAACAGGGTTACTTAGCTGAACTAAGGTTTTTTCCCAGGCAGATTTTATCCATAGCCAATGGGTCAGCAAAAGAGAAGTCCCTCTACGAATTTTTAAGACATCTGAATGTATTTCCAATCCACACTTGTATTTTTCCCCATTAATGAGATTTTGCTGTTGTTCTTTCGATTTCCTGATAGAGTTACATAACCTTATGGAATTCCTGCAGTAAATAAAAGCTGGTTTTGTGCCTGGTCCACACTTACTCACGCCTCACGATGAAGGCGTGCTTTGGCCATGCACAGATCAGTACGGAAACAACTCTGAGTCACACTGACAAATAAACTGTCTAAATAGCAATATGGTAGAGAAGGGATCGACTGCCAACCTCCTTCTGTATGAGTTACAGACACTGCAGTGTTCTGGGAAGCCATCAGTTTGTATTAGTGCTGACTGGTTTCAAGGATGGGCTGTTAAGGTGAACGTCACTCAAGTGTATGTAAAACTTTCTATTGATCAGAAAGCCAAGCCTGTGATCGATGAAGGCACAAATATCCTTTCTCCTCCATCATGCATGCAATTTGTCTAAAAATGTCAAATCATTCTTTTTTGTTAAGACAAGGTTTTGTGATAGTCTGTCTGGAAAGCAGCAGACTCAAACTTTGCTCTAAACACGTTATAGTCATTACAATTCTACTGCATCAGGGAAACTTGAGCTTGCCCCTGACCTTCAAGGTTTTTCTGTGTCAACCCTTTGGCATCAGCTACCACTGGCCATGCCAGGGGCTTCCTCAAACACTGGTTAGCACTAGAACCTCATGAGTAAGCTCTTTGCCATTGCTTTACTCACCACACTGGCTGTGGGTGAGTAAGCCTGAGCATCCCTCATGGTCTGAAGTTCTCCACCTTGCAGAATAGTGAAACATCTCTTTGATTCAAATTCAAGGAAATAGGACATGGCTCCTATTTTCAGATAAACTGGGAATATGAGCAATATTGCACTTACCCATTCCTCACTTCAACAGCCAGCCTGACACCAAGGCAGGACAAGTCAGAATTGCTGACTGCTCACACTGATAACAGACTCATCTCTGCCCATCAACAACTCCAACATATGAAAGACTCTGAAGCTTGAGAACTTTAGGTATTTAATGTTATATAGCATCTTACATCCTACTTAAAAGTCAGGTTTGGGGGTTTTGGGGGTTTTGGGGGTTTTTGGGATTTTTTGACAAAGAGAGTTACTAACCAACTTTCAAACAAAAGTGGCTCCTGTTGAGGCAGGAACTACAGCAGATACTAGGCTCAAGTCTGGACATTTCTGTTCATCTTTCCAGAGTGCAGAATACATGAAAGAGCTGAGGCTTGCTACGATTCTTTAAACCTTGAGGGGAAAAAGGAAATCTCTCCTGCTCTGTTAAAATCATCTACAGTCATCCATTCAAAAAAAAAATGAACTTGCTTGCATTTTAAACAAATTAACACCAGGTTGATGCCCCCCACCCCCCCGTGTTTATAAGATAAATGCTGTTCAAAATCACAAATCAGTCTCCTAAATCACCACACTTCCACCTACTCTGCTGAACCTGGAGATTTAAAAAGTCTATTTCTGGGCTGTTTGAGTCAGTGCAATTTGGAGCAAAGCTTTCTCTTCTAACCAGACTCATCACTTATTTACATGGAAGTAACAAGATCACAGAAGAGGCACCAGGGTAATGATGGACAGCCCAAATGTGTACTGGGTACCCACAGAAATGTAACCTGCACTCTGAAAGCACAAAGAGAGGAAGGGAGAATTTCAAAAGCAACTCCAGGAGTGGCAGGAGGTAAATCAGCTCACTCCCAATTCCTCCTTTCCAGCCTCACCCTCTTCTCCCCACATCTTGGATGTCCCACCACAGCCAGCCCTGCAGATGAGTGCAGGAATGAGCTTGAAGCTGATCACAGACTATCCGTGGAGAACACTTTTCACAAATACTTTGGATTTTTCCCCCTCAAACAATAGGTACTTGCGAAGAAACCAACTACCATGTTTCCAAACCTGTAGTTTAAGTGATACCTTTTAAAAAAGCCCTTTACTTCAGCAGCAGCAAAGGCTCGCCTTCCATGGGCCTCGTGTGTCTGCACTGCCTGGAAATAACCACTCACAACTGGCCTTGTAGCCAGTAACACCTTCTGAAGTGTCATTAGTTGCAGATTTTTAATCCAAGTGTGCTGACATAGCTGGGTTTGGGTTTATAATATCTCATTATTCAAAGGAAGCTAGTTAACATCATTTAAATTTTAACTGGATACAAGACCGATTAATACTCCCTAACCCCTGTCACTGTTGTGCTGTCATCAAAGCACCAGCCAACAGGTTAGTGATCAGTGAAAAACCCCAAACTTCTGGCAGCCAGAGCCATTTTCTGATTCAAAGCAAGACAGCTTTTAATAACATAAAAATACTGTATGATGTGTTTGGAACAACAGCTTCTCGTTTCAGCAACTTTGCCTTATAGTGTATGTCTCCTTGAGCTAAGAGATCATTTGTTTAAATTGCCTGACTATACATAATGATCTTTCTCTTATAAAACAAGATTCAACATCGCCACTAGGGGAGAGGGTGGGAACATCACAGTAATGTAACAAGAAAGAAAAAAATATCACACAACCCTTGCAGTAATTTAGGAGAATTTCAACTTGACTGTTGAAAAAAGTGGAGCTTGAAACATCTTGGTTCACCCCAGCCATTAACACTACCTCTTCATTCACAGAGTATAATGTACAGCTTCAATCAAGCTATAGGATCCACATGCTCACAAAATACTGAACTTTAAATACAGAGCATGGGATTAGTCTCCAACAATTTATGCCATCACCTCCTGCCACTCTACAATTTCCTAAACCTTGGAGTCCAATTCAGATACATACAACAGATTATTTCATTTTTAACCTAATAGGGGTTGGGTATCATTTATTTCACACTTGCCAGAAAGGGTATGGTTTCAAAGCAGTCTTTTGCACTTTCATGCAAATGAGAACAAAAATTAAAATCTAGTAAAATCTGAGAGCTAAAAAAGTAAAATTACTTACCAGTGAGTTGGAAAGCAGCTTATACATGCATTACTAAAGTTTTCTGAAAATGTCCCACAGGACAAACAGGAAAAATAAGAGCCTACCTATCTATTCACCTAATTTTTATTCTGTACCTTTAAAGAGGAAATGCATGGATTTTGTCTTTCTACACATAATAGAGCTTAATTGAGAGAAGAAAAGACAGGCCTGCTCCCAAATGAGAAGAGACTGATAGAAAGTGATGTGTTTATCCTGTTGAAATCGTTTACCAGCCTGGATCCTCCCACTGCTTCCCAGAAGTGGCTCCTGGTTGCCCACCCTCATTAGGCTGATTTCAGCTTTCCCTAAGCACCCGCTGAGGAGGAGGCAGCACGTAACCATTTACAGACCTTCACCTGCTCCCCAGTGGTGGGTGCCGACCTCCTGCTTGTGGTGGTTTCTGGAGCACAGGATCTCTGGACCATGAGAGAGGTGCCCCAACAGCCACCACTCACAGGACACATGGCTGATATTTGCTCCCTGGGGACACACAGCCTGAGGGATGCTATTGAGAAAATGCAATGCTGAGACAGTAACTCAATCTAACAAGAGATTCAATGCTAAAGAAAGAAAAAAGCGCCAATGATTTCTCCATCATTCACACTTTCATCAGGAGCTTAATCCTGAAGTCCTTCATTTTCTGGAGGCCTAGCTAGCTCTTCATAAAAGTTATTTTTCATTTAATTGCATCTAACATTTGTGTGTTTGACAAGAAAAGAGAAAGCTGGCTGCTAAATACTCTTTATCCATTCTTATCCACAGCACAATGGCTGCACTATGAGGAGGGAGAACCACAAGTGAGAACTGAACTTTTGGAGAGAGGTCTTGGTGATTTACATTTAAACACAGAAACCGGAGGAGAAAGACATACCCTCCACAGCATCCCTTCATCTAACCATTCCCATGGAACCTTATCACTCCTGAGCAACGCTCCTGCATTTGTCCATGCGTCTGACGCAAGGTGAGAAAAGGAAGAAGATGCTCAAGGGCTACAGTGAACATGCATGCACAGATGGGATGAACCATTTTTAGATGTTGAAGCTTTCACTGATTATTTTCACCATATCTTAAGAGAACAGAATTGCCATCACAGCTAAATTTATCCCCCACATTGATATTTCTGGTACTGACCATTCAAAGTATTAGTTTCCTAACATATGTCAGTTCAGTGCTGCCTCCAATCAGGCATTTGGAAGCAGGATGTACTTACAGACATGTTCGGGGTTTGCTCAAGGAGATATCACAGATTTGTACACAGATGTGTACCTTCAGTATAGTATTTCAGACACAGCATAAACATCTGTACATGTGTATGTATATTTGTATACATATCTGTAACCTCTAGTTTTAGCAGGGAGCATCTGATTCAGGAATCTCTTTAATTTTTTTACTTGGTATTCAGGTTTTACGCTGTCAACTAGCACTTCTTACAGGTTAAAGTCAGCTCCTGGCTACACAGACTGTTTTCCCAGAGCAATGATCACTGGATACTGTGCATCCTGCCAGGAAGAGGCTGGAACTGGCCATTTTCACCCTGATTTACTGCTTGGAGTTTGTGTGTCACCATGGCAAGGCGGGATGGTCAACTGGGGCAGACACATTTTTCTACACTGCCCTGTTTTCATAACTAAAAGCTTCAAATACAAAACTATTGTCCTTCAAGAGTTGCAGCTTTGTTTCAAGTGATTCCCCACTCTATCTTAGCTAAACATTTATACTTTCAATTTCACAAACAAGAAGGAATAAATAATGATCAAATAAGTACCAAACTACCCAGAACTACAAACAGCGATGTTTGCGACATTAAAAAGTCACCTTTCACTGCTCCCCAGCAGGCAGTGAACCCTTGCTGTGCTGAAACCAAACTGCTGTAAGAAAGAGCTCAGGGCTGCAGGACCCTATCCATAGTGTGTAACAAACCCAACCATGCTGTCATCCCAGCTAATGTACAGCACTGTTTATCACGGGCTAACACACATTCATCCACATCCATATTAACCTGGGTATTAGTACCCAAAAGGGCAGTGGCTTCCTCTTCCCTTTTATTGCTTTTTTTATCTCACTAAACAGAGTTATTAAGCATATTTCTAAAAGACTGGTTTGTGTTCTCCAGGTGTTTCAAAGCATTACAGCAGTCCAATGTCTAGTATAAAACAGAAAAATTAACTACACTGCCAACCTTCCAGCAGCAGTACAAATACATACCTTAATGCGTATGTTCAGACTTAAAAGCTGATAAATTAGCTAAGGAGAGGTTTCAACATCTCTTATTTATTGCCATTAAGTTTGACTTCCAAGTACTCAGGATGGGAGTAAATCACCCCTTGACACATGGGCAGAGCTGAATTAATTTTAGATGGTGCCTCTTCTTCCACTGGCAAGGGTCACTCAGAGATGCTGAAGGCCACTTATACGCCCATGGTCATGAACACCCATGTCACAGCCAAAGCCAGCATGTCAGGCTTCAGCAGTACCAAGCACAAATAAGCAGTTAGTAAAACACGCCACATTTATTAAAACTTGCTCATTTTAGGTCAGCGTTGTTTAAATCAACACTTTTGGTTTCTCATGCTCACCTGCATTTGGGAAGAAAGACCACCCGCTGTGCGTCCAGCCCAGCCAAGCCTATGTGCAGGGGTGCTGTGAGCAGCTGTGGCCACAGTGAAAAGTGGGAACAGCCATGGATGAACAAGGTTGTCTTTGCTTTATGCCCAGCAGCAATGCACCACAGGCGCAGCTTGGACTGAGAACCTCTCCCTGGCTCGGGGGCAGAGCTTGGCATGCGGGAGAGCACATTTTGTAGGTTGCATGGCATTTTGCTAAGATGCAACAAGTCCCATTTGTCCCTCTCTGCCACCCTGGTCACTCTCACCATGCAGGACTGTGAAGTTGAGGCTGCCGGGCAGATTTTTCCCCTGCAGTGTACGAAGATAGTCAAAGGCAGTGTGTGCCACTTTGTACCACCACTGCCCACCTGGCAGCCACCCTGCCAGCCTCACCACCCTCACAGGTGGGCAGGGCGGCAAACTGCTGCCTTCCTCCCCACCAGCCACTCTGGTAGTCTCCCCATGCCAGGGAAGCTGGGGGAGCAGATGGGTGCCAAAACATCACCCTGCTCCCGCCTGGAACAGGCAGGAAGTTTGCTGCCTTTCCTTTGGCGATGCTCGGTGCTCATACTGTGTCTCCCTGTTGAATCCCCAGCACAGGCAGTGGGAGAGCTACCCAGGACAGGCGTTTGCCCAAACCTTCTGGGAAGAGCAAGAAGCCAAAGAGATGTAAATCGAAATTAGCAGCACCCAAAGGTGCCTGTCAGGGCTGGACAGCCCAGGCAGCAGCGAGCTCCCTATGAGTCAGGGGCACTGTGAATGGCAGAATGCATGTCAGGCAGCAGTGGATACCAAATTAGCAGTCTTGAACAAAATGCAGTTTGAGAAATAATTAACTGCACTGTGAAACACTGATAATTTAAAGTATTAAAAATGTAATCTTGCATATTAAAACAAATTTACTAAAATCAAATCAATAACTCACTGTCCTCAGTATTTCCTCCAGACAACTAATTTAATTAAATCTTTTGTTCACTTGGATATAGATTTTAGATTTGCATTTTACCATCAGAAAACAGCTTGTGCAATACTACAAGAGTTCCACAAAGCAAATACATTTTCACATAGATTGGATTTTACTCCCTCGGCTGAAATTCTGGCCACTGAGCAGCAAGAACTCTGCCGTAGCACACAGGATGTCACTCAGGATGTGACAGTTTCCGCTTGTTTTAAACTAATTTTTTTTTAAAAAAAAAAAAAAGTCCTTCTCAAATTAGAAACAAAGTATTGCTTTTGATCAGCAGCAGCAGAGATTGCAAACATACTGGGCTCAATCCAGTTACTTATAAGTTTTGCTTCTAACTTCGATGGAAATTAAATGGGAACTAAAATCAGTGCAGCACAATCAGTTCCTTGAACCCCAGTCACTAAGGTGTTATGCCTGTGACTGCATTTGTGCTGTTCGTCTCCAAACCCCTCTGTGCTGCCACAACACCCTGGGCCTGCCTGCACGTCCCACTCACTGGGCGCTGCCGTCTCCCCAGGGACACCGAGGGCTGGACACTGCACCGTGCCATGCTCTGACTCCACGGCAGTGCTGGGACAAGGGCCTAGCACTGTAGGAACAGGGACAGGCAAGAGCCACTCATCCCTGCAGGGCTGGTTTCTTCCCAGAGCCAGGCACGTGTGACCAAAGGAGAAAATAACCTGCCTGTGCCTTCAGGAGGTATGGTAACACTTCCCTCCCTCTGGCTGAGCTGCACACACTTCATTGTTACTGACTCTTCTGCAATACTCATGTAAATATGTGCAAATGAAAGAATCCAGTGGCACAGATGTTCAGAGCCCATACTGAATTTTGGGGAAAGTGCTTGAAAAATTGAACTTAGACTGCTTTTTTTCAGGTCCTTCCAATGCCATTTGCAAGCGGATCTTAAGTCAGCCTCATCTTCTCAACCTGTGTAATCTTGATAACTGAACCTGAGAGGGTCATACTGCTTCATCCCATATTGCTTCAAAACTCACTTACCCTTGACTCTCTGTTTGTCTTGGTAGAACTTTGCTTGAACCATTTGTTGGGCTAACATAACATTTTGCTTGGCTTGTGAGCTCTCTCTGGATAAATGCACATTTCTCCATTTCATTTTTTGATCATTTTCTTCTTCAGGCATTTAATGGGCCTCACAAAAATGTTTGCAGAAGTTTAAATAAGGCATAGCTAGAGCTTTCAAAAGTACATATAATTACCACACCTACAATTTGTAAAGGAAAAATAAGGCTACACAAGAACTGATCCTCAAGAGCCTGGTGGGAGATTTGCAAAGTTTTGGTTAAACACCAGAAGCTGCATATTTGGAGCTTATGGCAGATAAAGAGACTTTCACAGAACTGGGCAACATGACATTCTCATATTGGTATCATCCCATCACTAACCAAATCAACTGCTGTAGTGACTGAAGCTGTACAGAGTTTGGACAGTCCCTCTCTGATTATAAATGTAGACTTTATCCAGTGTTTTAAGCACTGTCAGTTCATCTGTATGTCCCATCCCTCTTGGAAACTGTAATGGGAAGCTCAGGACCAGCAGTGTCACACCACAGGCACTGAACTTGGGAAGTTTTGGGGAAGTCATGCCAGTGGCAAAGTTTGATAGATGGGCACAAACCAACATCCCAAAATTAACATCACAGAAATGAGTTGCGCACCCTGAAACCAAGGCGAGAAATCTCATCTGCCTAATGAGAGGCAGGGGCAGAAACAGGCTCATAACAGCAAAATCAATCCATGCACAGAAAGGGGTGAAGGGACAGGGAGAACACCACAGAGGGAGGGTCAGGTTGACAATCTTCTCTCAAAAGAAGGGCAAGTCCTTCTTGGAAGCTGGAGTAAGCAGGCAAGGGTCGAGGCGGGAGGCAGACTGTGTCAGCTGGGGCAGAAAGTATTGCAAAGAGAAAAAAATAAAAAGGAAAAGGAAAGGAGGACTTGGCTGGACACAATCTAATCCTACTACTATTAGGGATTACAAGACCTTGGGGTCAGCAGCAAGTTGAGATCAGCGCTACTGCAACTACCTGTGCCATGCTGAGAGCTAAAATCAGGAGCAAACTGTGCGCACCACTTCATCACTCCTGCCCCTTCCCCACTGAGCCCAGAGCGAGATGCACTGAGGAACTTGGGAACCAACTGGGGGACAGTTCACAGGAGATCTCCATCCCTAGGGGAGCTTTGCCTACCTTCCATAAATGCTCTGTGGCTTAGAAAGCCATCAGAGCCCACACCTGTCAGCAATCCCCATGGACAGACCAGACCCCATAGGAACAGGCAGATCTTTTGTCTACATATCCAAAGCCTGGAGAGGAGTGAAGGCGGCAGGCAAGCCAGCAACTGCCAGCGGACATCTCGGCAGCCCTTCTGCAGCAGCAGCAGCAGCTCCGAGGTGCGACCCAGGGAGGAGAAGGCAGACAGACAGACCCGAGGGACTTTGCTGCATTATTCAGACCTTGGGCTGGCGTGCTCCAGGGAGCTGCAGCTCAGGTATGTGGAGCAATTTAGGTGAAGGCTGGCAGGCATATCACAAAATGGACTGAGACTGCAGTGCAGCACCAGGGCTGGAAAGGGTCATACTGGTCCAGCTCTTCTCTCTGCAGCACCGTTCAAACCCAGAGCGACAGGCAGCGCAGGAGGCCACTGCAGTCCCCTCACCCGTTCAGGTGTCTGTTTGTGTATGGCTGCTGGAGGCTCCTCCAGCCCCATCATGGACACCTCTGGCAGATGGCTGCCCCCCGGCCTCACCCCACCTCACAGAAATACATAAATTTAAACAAGGCTGGGAAGGAAAAGAAGAAGGGGAGAAAACAAACGACTGGGGCTCATTTCAGAGCGCTGCAAATAGGAGGCTCTGCTGGCTGCAGCAGTAACCAGCTGATGCAATTATGCTGGCGGCCGCCAGTAGACCATCTGCCCGGCTCCCGGGTTGCTGTTGTTGCAGTCTCAGCGGGACTCGCTCCCTCAAGAGCGGGGCCCTGTGGCCGGGAGGGAGCCATCTGCCCAGCCGCGGGCAGTTCATGCCACATGCCGTGGGGGCCGCCGGGAGCCAGTCTGCTGCCCCACGGCCTCCGGGGCACGGCCACGTGTGGTGATCCCGGCCTGGGATCAGTGGCCAACACAGGCAGCTGTGCTGTGTTTTCCATAGGGTATTCGCTCGCTCCCCCTTGCCCCTGCACAATCAGGTCCTGTTTATGGAGCATCTTTGTGCCTGCATGTGTTTAGGGCCATCCCCTATACTCCGTGGAGGTGTAGGGACACTGAGGAACCCATGACATCCACACCATCCCGCAAAGCTGCCCCACGGCAACGACTGCCACCTCAACTTCCATTTTGGTGTGTTTGTCGTTAAAACACAAGTAGAAAATGACACCCCAGGGGGAAGGGACAAGCACTGACAAGGAAACCTGACAAGCCCACAGGCCTGATGACTTTACTGCGAGTAAACTACCTTTGCTAAAGCACAGCAGATAGATCTGATCTCTCTGAAGTTTTCCCAGTTACACTGAGTCTCTGCAGTGTAGGAAGCACCCTCCATCAGCCAGGGGTTGTGCTGGGCATTGCCTCAAGCCAGGTTTCAGTACCAAGTCTGCTCTCATGACAAGGCTTCTACAGATTTGGCAGGCTCGGACTGAAAGAGGCAATAAAAGTGGTGGAATTTTTTTGTGCATTCTAACCGTATCAATACATGCACCCACTGCTGCTCCAGGCTCTGTGTCTAGCCATTCATCTGCCATCGGAGTGCCCAAGTGAACTGGTTTTCATTCCCAATTTTAGCTTCCAGTCTATGAAATTTTACACTTTTCCACACCCAAATTAATTGCTATCTAGAAAGGACAAAGCAGGAAGGGTTGCAAGGCTGTGCCATCCTGTCCCACTGCCTCCCCACCACCACCATGTCCCAGGGCACCAAGCACAGAAGAAAACTTGCCCATGGTCAGTTTTCAAGGCTGGCAGCTTTGGGAGGGATGCAACCTAAGGGGCAAAGTGCTTCCCATCCATTGCTCCCCTGGCCAATGCCAGCCCCATTCCTGTCCTGCACCTCCCCCCAGCCTAGTGCTTTCCTCTCTGAAACTAAAGCATCCAAGCTGCGTTGACAAATCTGATGAACCCATTATAAAATGGTAACCTAATACACAGGTTTAAGCTATCAGACCACACTTAAAACTTCAGCTTTGATTTAGAAAACATCTGGAAATGTGGGCAGCCACACAGCTGAACTATTAATCACTTCAAATGAATAAAGGGAGCTCTGAGCATGACCAGAACTGACCCAACCTGCCAGTGTGTCCCCACTGCCATGGGCTGCAGCACTTCCCTGCACAGGCTGCTCAATGGCTTTCCAGCCAGTTCCAGGGGTTTCCCCTTCTTTCACTTTGCCATTGCTTGTAGGTTTGAGACTACAGCTACCAATGGCCACTACCCCCTGCCACAGCTGGGGGACACCAGCTCAGACTGAACCACCACAAACACACACAGAGGTAAGGCTGGCTGCACAAGTCTCCATTTCTGCTGGAAACCAGGCAGTGGTGAGGTAACCAACAGCCAAATCCAGTGATAAATCTAAGTCATGTTATGCTCTGTAATAAACATCACCTTCAGGCTCTCCCATGCGTCGCATTTTTCAAGATCTCTTTCCATTTCCTCCATACCTCTTCCCAAAATGCAGCCAACAGCAGCAACACACAGAGAATGCTGGAAGCAGAGCTGTTGCATCATGGGGAGCCCAGCATGGAGCCAGGCAGGGACCAGAGCACTGGAGAGCAGCATAACAAATGTAAAACTACAAGAAGAGTGAAATGTTCCTCACTGTAATCAGAGAAGGCTATGGTTACTGTTTCCCTAGCTTATGACAACGCAAGTCTAGAGGTACCGAGGCAAAATAACTCCAATTTCATCAACCATGGTGTTACTGTTGTGCCTCAACAATAATACCATATGTATACCATATATAGCACAGTATGTATACCATATGTATACCATATATATGTGTGTGCGTATATATATGTATATACCATATATATATGTATACCATCTATAAGGCAGAGGCACAGGGAATTGCTCTCAAATTTCAGGATATAAACAGTTAACACTGCCGACTAAAAGTCCTTCTGATGATAAAGATTCAAGGGATACAGGGGGTTAAAATAACTTAAACTGAAATCTTGCTCTCCTGCAGCGATACCGGCTGCTGTCAAAAGAGTGTAAAGGAGATAAGGGATTGACGAATATTTCTTTACAAGGAAAAACAACAGTTCTGATACGGCAGAAAAACTTGTAGTGTTCCCTCTCTATAGGAAGGAAATTCTTCTAAGGCTTTGTTGGCACTGTCCCTATGCTCCCTTCACTCAGCGGTTTTTGTCCTTGGGCCCACGCAGGCAGACAGTCGCTGCAGGAGTGCCCAGCAAAAGGCATCATCACCAGCTCCTGCTCATCCCTTGGTACCCAGGCTGGGCAAGTTGCCTTCACAGCACCCAACAGAGAGCAGGGGCTGAGGCCAGGGCGGCGATTCAATTTTATTGCACAGATTGGAATAAGAAGCTATTTTAAGATTTTTATATGCCTCCAAATAATGTTCTCATTGGTGTAGTTACCAAGCATAGACTAAGAGCTCTGTAATCTCTAAACACAATACTTACTTTTTTCCAGAAGGGTGGAAGTGGGGAGAGCAGAATGTGAAAACCAAAAACAATGGGTATATTTCTTGTGGGACCTGCACTACAGATGAAAGGCAAAGCAAGTCGCCCTCTCCCTAGAGGGTTTTTTCAAGAGAGAGAATAATAATAATGTAGCAATAATAAGCACTTATATAGCGCTTTACGTTTTCAAAGCACTGTGTAAACATCAACTAATGGGACACAGTAGAATAAGTCATGTATAAAGTGAGTTTACGTACTGCATTGTATTTTTGCACAAAGTGGCTGGGACTGCTTTCAAAATTAAATTCCCCCACATATTGGTACTTGTGCAAATGAATTTTCTGTAAAGAAGCACAACAAAAACATTTTTGTATTAGTTATAATTTACAACCTGCATATTTCCAAATTCTGGCTCAAAATAAATTGATTAGATAGTCTCAAAGACACAAAATGCATTTTATTTCACAAGAAAAATAGGTGTGCTAACTTAACTCCTTAGGGTGATACATCAATACATTTAGAGGCACATGCCAGTGTTTTCCAAGAGAAAATCATGTACAAAACAAGTATCTAATAAAAGGAAGCTTTTAAGAGAAAAACTAAGAAACACAGGGAGCTGTTACTATTGCTACCTTGCAGAAAGAAGAGCAAGGCAACCAGCACCTTCTCAGTAAGAGATTGCCTGGCAAGGACAAAAGTCCGAAACCTGCAGCTATAAAGCAAGCATCACTTTTTGGTTTTCCTTGTTAATTCTATTCCATAAAACATCTTCTGGAATAGGGAAGATGAAACAACCACAAAGCAAACCCAAATATTATGACCTGAACTGTAATATTGGCGTTCCATTTCACTTTTACCTATCCAGCATCTCCCAGCATTTAATAAATTCACTCTGATCTCCAAGGGACAAATGTTATACTCTCCTTGCATACAACCAAGACAGAAAATGCAGAGAGAGAGACGGAAATATAAAATTAAGTGATTCATGCTCTTCACACAGAGCTGTGGCAGAGGCAGAAGAGAAGGCGGGAGGGGAGATATCTGACCCTGAGCCTCTTCTAACAGCCTGAGTATCCAACTATGTCACAAACTTTTCATTCTTTATTATCAATAATCTGCTTTACAGCAAACCTGGGTGTGAGCCACAGCCCAGCATGCTACAGCCATGTAAGCACAGAATTAAAAGGCTGCACAAGACTGAGTGATTGGGGAGGTGTTTTTTTTCCCTGATATTCTCAAAGCTAGGACTGAAACGCAAGTCAGAAATGGCATGCTGAATAGACCTACCTTTAGGCATGCGCTTAACTGTAAGTATATGAGTAGTCCCAAAGGTTTCAGTTTTGGGGATTTTAATAGTTGTATGGTTTTCATAACTACAGGAAAAAACCTTTCCAACAAACTGCCAGTGTGACTCCCTGTTGTACTACACCACAATTACTGGAACATATTTGGTATTTCTCAAGAGGTTCAGATAATGAAGAATCCTCCAAATTTTCTATTAGCCCAAACTTAGGAATTCTGCATCTGGGAGTTAACAGCAGAACAGACAATGTATGTTAGGTATTGCAAAAGAGAGAGAAAGAGACACAAAATATTTACAAGATTCAAAGCTTTTTTTATTATTATTTTAAAGTAAGACTGTTCAAGAGCCCAGACTGGAGCCCAACCAACATGACTGCACAAGCTATTTAAAGCTCTGTCTTTTTTTTATCCCTTTATGAGACATTTCCTCATATTTTCACACCACAATGTTTTCCCCAAATCAGAACAGGATTAATAATAACTAGGAAAGCACATAAGAAAACCCACATGCACACGTTTTATTCTTTGATGTGCCATTGGTTTAACACTGAATCACAGCTTCTACTAAAAAACCCACATCAGTAGTTAACACTTACAATTAATTTTTTTTTTAAGAGCAAGGAAAGGTACAAAATTGTGGTTGCTTTAGGTGTTTTCTTTGTTGTTTTATTTTCTTCTTGGCAAACAGCCACTTCTTTTACTTCCTATGACTAAAAATAAGCAGATGGGGGGGGGAGGGGGGTGGAGGAGAGAGGTAGTCCTTCCCAGCAGGGAAAGCCATCAAAATTTGCCATATCAGAAGTAAAATACAAACAAGCACAAGCCACTGCCACAACACTGGAGGCCAGGCCAGCCATCAGCTGGGAGAGCCCAAGGACACCGGATGCTTTGGGCAGCAGAGGCTTTGTCCATCACAAAGTCATCAGTACCTTACAACCACAGAAACACAGGCCAGTCTACGCATGAGGGTACGGGACACAGCAGTATTTGAGTCAACCATAGTCAAACTTCATCCATAAGAAACCAGCCTGCATACAGCAGCAAAAAGAGGGGGGATTTACCATCATCTCTCCTGTCATCCAAGCATGGGAGACAGACCAGCACCTGCCAAAGGACTAGCTAGCATTTAAGTGCTAGGATTAGCAGGAGCACCCACTTGGTGACACAGCCTATGGTGCAAGCTAGAAGCAGAATAACAAATCTTCCTTTTTCTTGAGGTACATAATCCAACTTCTTAGTGGCATTGTTTCCACTAAGTTAGAACAGAGAAGAAAATTGTTCCTCAGCAACGCTGCCCCATACAAGGCTACCGCCAGCAACTTCTATCAGCACAGGAGCAGTGAAAGACACTGGCCAAACTCTGATCTCTGGTGCCTTCCTCCTTCTCCATAATATGAATAAACAAACTCTCTCTGCTTTGCATTGATTTTGAAGCACGGCTGCCAGCTTGGGTGGGATCCCTATCCAGAAAGGGATGAGGAGCAGCACCCAGTGGGGCACCATGGATCATTCCACAGCTCACACCTCCACAAGGACACAAACAAAAGCAGGAGAGCACAGCAAGCAGTTATGCATCTTGAGTCTATTCTTCATCACTTTCAGTGAACTTCTTTAGGCTGTACTTGGGTGGTTCTACATCCTTCACAACAGATTCGAGGATTTGCTTCAACAGTCATTTGCTTACTTGGCCAGGGCAACAATAACGGCAGTGGCTGCTCTCCTGGGCAGATGGCACTGGGAACAGTGAGCTTCCCTCATGGTCCCACAGTTGAGCTAGTTTTTCTGCAACCCACCATCACTGAGTAAAAATCAGAGTTCTTGATTTCTAGCTCAAGGTAAGCTTCCATTAGGTGGTTTGATGTTTGCTAGGAGACAAGCTGTGTTTGTCAGCTGGGACACCTGCCGTCCCCCATGCTCAGAACAAATACACACGGTGGAAGATACCTTAGGGAGTGTGGCTGGCAAGATGCTATTCTCCACAAAAACAAAATCTGTAGAACCAATACTAAATTTTTTTAACAGTTAAATTAAAGGGAGTTTTTCAACTGCACCCTGAATGACTGCACAAAGAAAACAATTTTGTTTCCTTTTCCCTCAACACTGCCGGACAGAAAGCTTCCAGCAGCCCCTGCTCTGGAGGCAACCAGGACCTTCCAAGCCTCTGGAGACAGCAGTTTCTCTACCTGCCTTTTTGTCTGCTCAGGTTTTGTGCTGCATTAGCTTTGCTCATGCCAATCAGACTGCAGCAGGTTTTAAGCCACCAGCCTGATGTCTTCAGCATTGTCATTGACAGCTACGACACACAGAACATTTCTTGGATGGCCATGTGTGGGGATACAAAAACCTCATTTACAGCTTGGCATCTCAAGGAGAACAGGGTGGTTCAGCAGCAGGTGACAAATTAAAAGCTCATTTTTCTATGCATTTTCTTTGGAGCCACATTTTGAATACAGAGCCACTGGCAAGGAGGAAAAATCATAGCAGAGAGAGCTCATCATGAAAATGTGCATTTGGTCTTCGGGCGAATTCCTGCTGTGTGTCAGAGCACCCAGCAAACCCTGCTCATGGGAGATCTGCCTGTGCACCACCAGCAGCCCCACCACTGAAGAAGCATCTTTCTGCCAGAGGCAGGGGTTTTGTCCCTCCATGTCTCTGAAGCAGCCAGGGACACTCAGTTGCGCAGCCTGGCAGCTCTACAGGCAGAGCTGTGCATGCAGGGCCAGGCAGCTTCTGCCCGTGGCTCTGCAGCATCCCTGGGTGCGCTGGAAGCCAGTCACACCACAGAGCTGCCAAGCATCTCCCAGGGGTGGTTTTTGGTTTGTTTTTTCTCCAGACCCTCACCTTTAAGTTTGGATTCATTACCGAATTTACTTATATCGAGAAGAATAAAAACAGAAGCTCTCTTTTGAGTGTTTATCTAAGACCAAAAATAGTAATCAAAATAAACCAAATGGGAGCTTTAAAACAAATCTCGCTTATCTGTTATCAAGCAGGAAAAAAATTAAGAAAGAAAACACCCTTGAAACTAAGGGAATCACATTAGTGGATTCATATGCGAGCATTAGGCAAGACTCAGTACAAGATCCAAAGGCAAGCACTCAGTTTCATTTTAAAATGGCTAATAATATATTGTACCATACTCCAAAAGGATGCTCAGAATTATACTGAAAGTACTTCTTTATCCACAAAAAAAAATCATCTCAAGGTAGCAGCTCTCTTACCCAGAGTTGCCTACAACATTCTCTACAAAGTATCACTGCCAGAAACACATCATTTCTGCCACATAAATTCAGCATAAACATAAATAAGGTGCAATTCGCACACAGCCCTCCTTCTCTAGTTCTCCATCCCAGTATTTGCAATACTCTGCCACATCCCACATGCCCTCTGGGGGAACAGTCTGGTCAGTAAAAGCAAAGAAATTATGAAGGGCAAGGCATGCATTTTCCTTGAAATAAAGGAGACCAGAAGCAAATTACCCGACTGAAATGCATCCACAGAATTCAGCAATAAATAATATGCAAGCTTGGCGTTACTATATAATCCAGTATATCCTTACTTATGTGAGTAATCTAATGAAGCAAGAGGCATTTGAGTAAGAGCTTGAATAAGTGAATTGAAGCAAAACTGCATTTACCTATTCAGCAAAACTGCCACAAGGCTGCTGCTTTTTTCAAAACAGGAGGCAGGCGTGTGAATCAGAAAACCTTCCTTGCATTTTGCAACCATGCCAGTTGGTCTAACAAAAGATACTACCTGTTCCATAGACCTTCTCTTTCACATGCATGTGAACTCACATCACAGATGATATGTACTGGCGTGCATTCACATACAAAGTGTTGAAAGCCTACTTTTTCCAGTTACCACTATGACCTCCAAACCCCTGAATAACTAAGAGTCCTCACAGGCCAAGTTCAAATTCTGTCATGACCAGAAAATAGTTTAGGTGTTTTACATTTCTAATGTTTTCTTTTCTGCTTATGCTTAATCATACGCTTTTCCATGGACCTGGAGTCACTTTTCAGATCTGGTCCTTCTCTCAGTCTTAAACTAAAAGTTAAAAATAATATGGATGCAGCTCCAGATAAGTAAACTAATTATCACACACCCTCCACACTCAAATGCCAGCAACAGACTTACTAGTTTTCCTAATTTTTTTCATATTTCTCTGTTTAGCATTTGTGCTTCCCCAAGTATTAAACTCATCCTTCTGCCATGTGTTTTCTCTACCTCCTTTTAGTTTTCTAATTTTTGGGACAGGAGATTGATAGAATGCAGAATCACCGTCACTTTTGCTGACATGAATCTGTACCTGCTCACATTAACAGACGTTAAACACAATCCAGGCCTCTTGGGTTTTCTGAAGTGCCATTGGGGAACTCCTACAGCAACACTGCATCCTCTGTGCTTTGAACCTTCTCAGTGCTCTTCCTAGAAATCCCTGCAGCAGCAATCTCACAGAAGAAGCAGGAGACGCCTTCTGCAGCTTTGGATGCCAAGTGACTATTTCCATCAAATGTCTTTGCTTCTCTTGTTCTTTCGATTGCAGCACAAGAAATGAGAATAAAGTCCTATCATCACTAAAATCAATAAGAAGCACTACCACCAAAACAAGACACAGATTTCACTCAATGGCTGATATAAGCCTGTGGCTACCCACAGTCCTCCAACATCAACAAGCATCTCAATTAACACCATTAGTTCTCCAGCAGATTCCAGGGAGCTTGGACTTACGCTGTTGGCTTACATTTAAACATCCAATCCAACTCCAGCTAGTGCCAAGACAGAAAATTATACTCACCCCAGAAACTGCAAAAGCAAGCCCTAGATGCTCACCCAGGGAAGCACTTCATCTCTGCACCACCCTAAACACCTTCTTTTCAAAGAGCAAGTCTGTCTCTATCAACATTACCTTCATCATCACTCAGCCCACCGCTATGTGAAGCACTTTCTAGCAGTCACCACCAGGTGAAGGCCTGGCTAACCTGCCTCAATGGCAACCAGAAAAACCTATTCTCAGCCATGTGAGGACCACCAAGAAATGAGCAGAGCTGCTAATTTAAGTACCAGTCCTGTTAGAGACTGTCTGGAGCTTCACTCCTATCTCTAAAATACCTGTAGGCAAATGCTAAACCCTGTAACAGCTTTTTCAAGTCGGATCAATTGAGTGGTTAAACTTGTACAGTCAGCAGACAACCGAGAGAGGCATATATTTTAATGGTAGATGGGGAAACAAAGGAATTCTGATTAGCCTTGAGACTGGAGTGAGTAAAAATACTGGTTTAGGATTTTCCCTGGATATGCATATTAAGGACTTGTCTTTTTGCCCTCTGTGTAATTTTTTTTAATATTTGGAAGGCAGAATTAGGCCACATTTGACCAAACCTCCAGAGCCTAGCAGGAGTCATCAGAGACTGGAGCACAGCGACTTGTTAACTCTTGTACTTTACTCGTAACAGGATTTCACCAGTGTTCTACAGAGCAGTGTGTTCTGTGTAGCGCTATCAGAGGCTTAAACAAACTATTTCTCTACAAGCAGGGACCTTTCCCTGCGCTTCGCTTTAAAACTCAAATGCATTGTTTACTTTCTCTAATATGAACTGGAAATAACTTCTGTGTAAAGAAACTCCAACTGTTACGCTTCTGAAGCAGCCTTCGTTATCAGTTCCAGACTCAAGGAGAATACAACTGCAGGTGATGCTACAAAGAGAGCGAAGATCAACCCCACTAGAAATTGCCCAGGAGAACATGAAGGTATGGTGGGTTTAAATGAGACCACAACTGAGATTATTTTAACTCCAGCATACCCAAGTGAGCCCTTCAGGTCTCCTGAGCGGCCTTTATCCAGCAAAGGAAACACTCCTCTGCCACAAAGGCTGCCTTACATTTGTACTTGCCACTCGGCGGTAGCAGTAAGTCCTTTACTGTTTGTTCAGCTCTTGAAAGCCCTGTAAAGCATTCACCATTCACCTGTCACACTGCACAAACTGAGCCCTTTGAAATGAAAATCTAAAAGTAAATGTGTTAGTCAACGGTGTCTGCTGCTGCAACAAGCGTGGCCAACACCAGCGCGAGCCTTCAGGCAGGTAATTCCCTTCAACACGAGGCTGGAGAACAACAGTATGTTTTATTTAATTAGGATGAACAGAAGAGATAAACCCCACAGCAGGGCAGGTAATGACAACATTTCAAAAATATTTCATGCCCAGATAACAAAAGGGCAAATTTCAATTACATAAAAAGCTAAAAAGTTGACTTAATACATCCAAAGGGAAAAAAAAAAAATTAATAATTGTACTGCATATCATTAACAAGTGGCATTTACAAGCTCTGCAAATTGGTCCTTCTGTTGCCTAATCTGTGGCTAGAAAGGAAAAGGTTTTTTTTCTAAGCAAATGCAAACAATATACTGAAGCTACTTATCGGTAGATTCAGATGGGTATTGCAGTGCTATCTGAAATAAGTCATAGGGTGGAAAGCTAATGCCATACGCCAATTGTCTGTACCGCAGTGAGATTTGCGAGCCTGTTCCGAACGGCATCACCCAGTTTCCAACCCCATCGGGTCCCTTTGTTTGCATTTCAGAAAACAAACCATTGCAAGAGGTCGAATCTCGAGCCTTCTGTAGCTGGAAATGTCACAGGAGACCATTTAGTCTCTGCACATCCTTCTACTCCCTAGAATAAAGCAACTCCGATAAACCACCATAATTCACTGCTGCACATACATATATATCTAGGCGTTGTCAAGATATACTACTTAAAACTCGCATCACCTTATTTGTCTAAGAGAACAAGGAACTAGCTTCTCTGCATTTACTAATGGACATCAGAAAAGAAAATGCACAAGAATCTGCTTCTGGGCTCTAAAAGTACATTGAATAGATGCATGCGCTACATGAGAGCTCAGAGCTGGTCCTCACTTGGCTCCAGCTCCCACCCTCACCCTCAGCGCCCACATCCACCAACATACACACCAGAACGAGACCTTCCATCATATATTTCAGCCAAAATTTAGGAGGAGTTTGTAATAGGTTTTATATTTTAAGTATTTCATTACTCTAATGCATTTACTAAGATAGAAGGGAACATAATAGCCATCCTTTTTTTCAGAGGCATTTAAAGAAAATACTGATAGAGCCATGAGGGGTTGATGTAGGCATTTTTCTAAGACAGTTCAATTATTGTGGGTAATTAATAATCTTTTGTTTAACAGAATATTACAATACATAAAGAAATTTATTATCTTTCAGAGAATGCAGGCTAACACATGAGACCAAGAGATTGTTTCTTTTTTAAAGAAACAAGCATTGTTTGCATTTTTTAAATTTCACAAACAAAAATTGGGAGTAAAGATATAAATTAACTAGTTCAGTAAAAACAACTGAGTAAACACTCCAGAGTGCATATATCAAAATAGAAGTAAATGTTAATTCTACAGTAGGAGAAAGTATCATCATTCACAGAGCCAGCAGGTGAGGAAGGTTTATTAATACATTTCCTGTAAGAACTGATCATTGAG
This sequence comes from Psittacus erithacus, assembly GCA_009867235.2. NCBI lineage: Eukaryota > Metazoa > Chordata > Aves > Psittaciformes > Psittacidae > Psittacus > Psittacus erithacus. The sequence goes on along the minus strand of WYDI02004141.1, from coordinate 16,665 downwards.
TGCCACCCCAAGCACTTGGCTTAGTCATTTAACCAGGCTGAAACCACTTACCCAGATTTAACCTAAAAGTTAATTTGGCACCAAACAGTGGATAAAACCAAGCCAAAGGCTCATCTGTGATAAGACCGTCTGTATTTAAACAAGCTTAACGCATCTACAAAACATAATTTTTATATCCAATTCAGAGGATGGCATGAACATCTGCTTTCACTTCAAGACATTAATTTTCAATTATTGAAGAAAAACAAAATAAATCCTGACAAATTACTGGTAACTGTAGAATCTTTTGTTACTCTATTAGTTTATAATAGTAATTTAGAAATCCTACAATTAACGTCCTAACAAGAGCTCTCTGATTATTTTTTTGCATGTCATCTGAAGCAATTTAGCAGTGAATGATGGGCTTTAACTTGCACTGATTATACACAAATATTTTAGATGAATAAAAATAGGCGGTCTTCTTCAAGAGCCACTACTGTTACATGGCAGTTGTTTTTCATTGATGGCTTTAGACGTAGCATTGCGAAAAACATGAGATTTCTATTTTCTCGCTGCTCATATTTAAGCCTTTTGCGTTACCTTTCCCACTCTTTTCAATTTTGGGCCACATTTATTCATTATATTCACCGAGACCAATGGGAACAGGCCACAATTAAAAGGTGTTTGCACACAGGCAGGAGTTTCAATCAGTAAAACCAGTTAAATACCACCCAGATCCCATCCAGGAAGGCATACCGGAGGGAGGGAAAGGAAGGAAAATGGGACTTGTGGAGTTCAAGGGAGAATGCTGCTAGGCTTGTAGCAAAATACACAGCAAAAATTAAAAACTGCAGGCTAATCCCTGAAGGCAGCGCTCGGAATACTGCACAGATTCAAATGCTCTCAGGGCACCAGCCCCACAATGAAACACCAACATCTCCAATTATTCCTAATCCCCCAAAAGCTACACTTGATAAAGAACAATCAAGACCGTAATCTTATTTGATATGAGTTTTATCAATTTTAGCTTCTGCTTTCACTGTATCAATAAGATTCCGCTACAACTTGAATGAACTGTAAAATTAAAGGATAATCGCACAAGTCTCTTGTATTTGGCAATTATGATTATACTTGTCAAAATTTAATTTGTAGTATGTACTGCTCCAGTACCTGCAGGTTCTTCTCTATCAACTGGGAAAAAAAGGAAAATTATATCTTTAAGACAAGTATGAAAGACATTGTTACTTCCACAGTCAACTCTGTAACTGAGCTCCGACATTGTATAATTGACTTTGCAAGCAGAACAACAGCAATATAACAAAGAAAATGTCAGTGTTTTCACGGCGCTAATCTATAGCACTAGGAGGGCCTCCTGCTGTCAGCCAGAGCTGACAATACAATAGCTTTCAAAGGGATATTACCATCACGCTTTTATTCTTGACATCAATCAAGACAAAGAGAATGCTTTTCACAAGACATTCAAAATCAAACCTTTGTATGAGCAGATAGGTAAAACAGCATTCCTTTAAAGAAGATCATTCAAAGCAATCAACTAATTGGAACTCAGCAAATGGTTGAAGTATTTTTATTTACTTTGCAGATAACAAAGTAGCAACTAACCCCCCTTTTCTCTTCTTGACTGACACAAATGAGGCAGGTAGGGTGTGAATCAAAAGTTTCTATCAGCATTTTTTGCCAACTGAAAGCAGAAAAATATGACAGCGATTCTGCAACTTCAAGTAGGATAACAAATCTAGGCTTAATTAGTGCATTCTTTTGCAAAACAGTTTGATTACCAGCTAGCACGTTTACGCACAAAATACCCTTGCAAGCTGACAGCAATCTGCAGAACTGTCAAATTCAGCAGCCAAAGTGTACCCGATGCTTAAAACCTTGTGCCAACACCAGCCCAGTCCCCACAAACTCCAGCGGAGCCATTCCTCAATTGCAATTACATGGAGCTGGAAACCCATCAGTTACTGTTACCAGCACCTCAGCACTTCACTTTCCAGAACAGCTTCCAAAGGCCTCAACTTATAGCATGAGAAGCCCCAAGTTAATCAACGGGGGTGAAAAATGTCTGCCCTCTTCAGCCCTCAAAGCCAATGGGGTGCTCCCCAAAGCTGGCAGCACACAGCAAACTTTTAAGGATGTTGGTATTGACATCACTCCCCACCACTTGCAGTGCAGAGACAATGTGTTTGACGTCCACAACCATGCTATGGTTCTGGCTTTCAGGACCACATGATCTTAATGCACAGAGTAAGGTACAACTCTTCCTTACAGGCAACTGGAAAAACCCTCTGCAGGTGTGGTTACTGGCAGCAGGGCAAGAGCAGGGTCTGTGCCAAGGAAAATTACTTTCACAGGATTCCACTGTGATGTGGGGTAAAGCTTCAGAACAGGCCAGTGTTTTACTCCATTACCGCTACCACCACACTGTCACTGAAGCATGTATTTTGTAAGCCAACAAAGGCTCAACCCCTCCTACTTTCACTCTATCCTTATTGATCTGAAACAACCTTCCTTTAAGCCAAGTAGAACTTTATCCCTAACCACCATCCACAAGGTTAATGTCTTCAAGTTTGAACAAACTAATGGTCAAAACAAATCAGAGCATTGTATTGCAAATCATAAAATCCACATCAGGGGAAAGTCCACAGCTACTGCTGGAGTTACAGCTGCAGGAATTCCTGCAAGTTTCTGCCAGGCTGAAACTGAGACCTGATAATGCAGCACAGGGGCCACATGCCCTGCAGCCCTGCTGACATATAAGAGTTGTCAACGTTTGGTACTTCTGCCAAAGTCAGTCACTTCTTCAAAGCCATCATTGCTCCCAGTTAATGTATAGGCAACTTGCCTTTTGCATGCAGAATAACCCCTTACATCAGAGGCACACACTGACTCTGTGAATGAAAAAGGATGCTCAAATCTCAGTAGTGGTTAATAAATAGCCAAGCTGCTACACAAAGTGAAATAAATACACAAAAAGAGAAAAAAAAGTAAATTATTTTAAGTCTTAAATGCTACACATATATCCACATAATTTTTGCTTGTTTTCTGCTCAGTTGAATTGGGAAACCTGTGACCTCAGAGTGCCTTTATTTATTACATCTCAATTATTTCCATGGAAACATGTACTGTGGCAATCTACTGTGTTGCCAGCTCCCTAAACCACAAAATGTATACGACAGAGTTTTTAAAAGCAGATGATATGGATGAATATAAAGAAAGGCAGAAATTCTTTATCCTGCATACACAGACGAGTTGCCTCCTATTATCCAAAATTTCATCCAGATTCAACTCATTCCACAGACTCCCTGTCTAGTTAGCTCATGCTAAGACCTGTAATTTACAGCCAGTTTATGCTGAAGCTGAAAACACATTTTTTTGTGCCTAGAGACTACAAAAATATTTAGAATTTTTTAACAACTGGCCTTCCCCCAGCTCACTGTGCAAAGACCTTCTAGATACTTCTACATCACAGGGATAATGGTTCTTAGCTATGACTTGCCAGTAAGTTACCTGCTCCGATTCTTAAAAACGTTCCTGTAAATAGCGCTCAGTTCTGTATTAGAATTAGGATAAAAATTTCATCATAAAGTATCAACAACTTGCAAGAGATATTGCTGCCTGAAAAGTAATGAGGTAGAAAACAACTGACTGATAAACGGTAGATATCTAATGTTATTATGGTATGAGATTTCAATGTTTACTAACTGCGCTTCTAGAGTAAACATGGTTTTCAGTGGCACAGAATTATTTCCTGAACGTTAAATGTGACACTTTGCCACAGAAAAATATTTTAAACTCCAGAGGCCTGGCCACTAAACATGATCCCCTCGCCCAGTGGAAGTCATGACCCGAGGCCTGCTCCACTGCTCTCAAACTGCAACCCTTTTCATTTTGAACAACGTATTTCAGAGCATCCCCTAGAAATAGCTCCAGCTCTGCCCTTTCTTCTGCCCACAGTCTGTAGCATTCATCTACCAATTACTGAAGTAGCTCCTTTAGCAGAGATTGTCCAGGATTGTGGAGGGTCACACCGCTACGCTGCAAACCTGCCCCACAGCACAATGCTGAACCGTACAGTTAGATGAAGGGTTTGGTATAAAGATGAAAGGCTGACTTTACAAAAACTTCATAAACATTTGAAGCACGTATGATTTACATTGCAATCATCTGCAAATAGCGGATATATCACAAATAATCTAAAATGGCCCTGGATGGGGTTTCAGTTTGTTCTTTAGCTGGTCCATTAACTGCCCGCTAATTTTGTCCACCCCCAAGTTATTTAATTACGAACACTTCGGACTTTTTGTTTCATCTTTTGGCCACCCGAATTTACGATCCTTTTGTACTTCTACAACAAAGCCCCCGGACCACTGAGTTTGTGACTTCTGCTTTGTGCAGGGGACAATAAAACCTTACCCAGCACCAGCTAACCTCCTCGTGGCTGGGAGCGAAAGGCTTCCGAAATCACACCTTCCGTCTCGCACCCAGTCACTTTAAAGTTAAAAAGCTGGCAAGGCGTGCGGTACGGCGTTGGGCTGGTCCTGGCCCTCCTTTTACGTTTCACCAGCAGCTGTTTTCTTATGGAGGTAAGCAGGAGGATTTAAACACCCCTTCGCTGTGGATGGTTAAGAATATGTGAAGTTTCGCGTTTAATCTTTATTCATGCAGATGTTCCTATATTTGGCTATCGTTTCTTCAAGCCAAAGCAAGTTTTTAACCCCGATCTAGCAAACTGGTTTTAATTCTCCCCTTCTTTCACCACCCTTATGCACATTGGACAGCAGGAGGAAACAGATGGCTCTCCTAACCCCAATCATAAAGAAACATTAATTCCAAGCTAACCGGCTAAAACACGAGTAGGCTCCGTTTCCCCCTTCCCCAGCCCACTGACGCGCCGCCGCACCGAGCATCATAGCCAAACTTTCCTCCCTCCCCGCCTCAACGATGCCACCGGCTTCTTTCAGCAATTATCGCGACACGTGTCGCCAGCCAGTCTCGGCCGGCGCCGCGGTACCCACACTGGCACCCCCCGAACAGGGCGGTAGAGGCAGCGCTCCCCACACGGCGCATCCACTCTTTCAGGGGGGGAGCTCCGCCACCACCGGTCTGTACCGGGGGGCGATTTGCAATCCCCGCCAAGCCGGGATCCGGCCCTGATTGGCCGCGTCGAGGCGGCGGAGGCGGCGGCGGCTGTCCGGGGCCGGCGGAGGATGCCTGCCTTACCTTTCACCGAGCGGGGCTTGGCTTGCTTCCTCCTGGACATGTCCGGGCGTCGGGGCTCGTCCTCCTCCTCCTCGTCTTCCTCCCGTCCCTGCCTTCCCTTCCTCTCCCTGCTTTTTCTCTCTCTTATCCCCTTTCCCCCCCACCCTCCAAACTTTGCGAGGCGAAGCGGCAGCAGCGGGATCAATTATTTGATTTTTTTTCTCACTTCTTTTGCCTGTTGCAATGCGGCAAGTTCAACTCCTCTTTCTACCCCCTCGGGCACCTTCCCCCCAGGGGAAAAAGGAAAAAAAAAAAAAAAGGAAGAGAAAAAATATATAAAATCACAGGCGCAACAGTTGCAATTATTTTTTCCTTTGTTGTTTTAGGGCTTTTCCCTTCCTTCCCCCCCCTGAGTGTGCAAACTCTAACGACGCACAGCGGGCCCGGCCCGCGCCCCCACCCGCCTTTTTGTTCTCTTTAAAGTTTGCAGGCGCCCTGCGGCTCTCAGTCCGGCTCACGCTTTTGGAATAATAGTAATAAAATTAAAAAATAAAGCGGAAAAAAAGCGCCGCGGAGCCCTGCACGGGTCCCTGCCGCTGGGGTGGGGGAGGGCTCGCAGGGACAACTCAGCGCCTCAGCCCGCGACGAGCCCCGGCCCCGGCGCTCCAGGGGTGCGACCTTGTTGCTGCGATTTTCCTAAATCCTCCCTCGGCCGCGCTCGGCGCCCCCCTCCCTCCCTCGTTCCCTCCCTCCCTTTCCTCCCGCTCGCCCTCGGCCGCCTCTGTCCCTTGCTCGCCCCGCCGCTGCCCAGTGAGTGCGGCAAGTCCCTGTTTAGGCTGGCCGCGGGGGCCGGAGGGCGGCCGGCCGGGCTCGGTGCGGGCGCGGAGCTGGAGCTGGGCTGGCGGGCGGGTGGGCTCCCCGCGGCCGGCCGCGCTCGCTGCCGCCTTCCCCTGCACGCACGCACTTCGCGGAACAAGGTAAGTGCTTCTTTGCATCGATGCCGGGGCCGCTAGCTGCCTCCATGGATTATTCGCTGAAAGGTGGCACCGCTCCTGCCTTCATTGCTGCCGCTGCTGCCGCTGCTGCCCTGGGTTTTTATTTTCTTTAGCTCTCGCCAGCCTCCCTCTCTTTTCTTTGTCCTGGCTCCTTTTCCTCCTCCTGATCTTGCTGCTGGGGCTGCAGTGCAGACACACATAATAAAGCCAGGCTTGGCTGGAAATGTAGCTGAGTCCCAGCAGGAGGATGTGAGGAGTGGAGTCCCGGCGGGGGAGCGCTCTGATCCCGTAGGGAGCCCCGCGCAGCCTGCGCCGATCAGACGGAGAGAGAGCCAACAGCACCGAGCCATGGACGGCCCGGGAAATACAGCGGCCGCCCGCAAAACGCGGACCGCCGAGCCGCGGACCGGACTCGCCGCCGCCGCGCGGAGTGCCGCGGAACCGCGCGCAGCCGCCCGAAACGCCTCTTACCCCCCCCCAACCGGCGCTGGCTCCGTGGCCGGCCTGCAGTGCGCAGACACCGCGCAGACAGCGCGCAGGCGGCTCGAGCCTCCGCAGTCCGCACCGGGCCGTGAGATTTCCCCAGTGCGGGCGGCTCAGCAGCTGCGGGAGAAGTTGCGAGGGTTTTTAGACATGCACCCCCTTTCAGGCCCCCCCGCCGCTCGGCTGCTTCTTATGAGCTGGAGGGAAGATTTATTTCCTTTGCCTTTCCCAACGTGTTAAATTAGCAGGAGCTGGAGTCACCCGCACCTCTCTGCTGGGAAGGTTTCTTCTAGAAAAATCCTAAGTGTTTTAAACTTGTCATCCCACAGAGCACTCACTGCCAAGTCATGAATGAAACTGCTCAAGATAAACGCTCAGTGAGTTTCTTCTACCACTTAAACGGGGCTTGTTCGCTTCCCGTTCCCTTTGCTGCTTTGTAGGAACAGGCATTTGTGGTGCTTCATGTTCTGCACCCTGGCCAGTGTGAGAGGAACTGCGTCTCCAGGCGCCTTCTGCCCTGCACGAGTGGGCCTATGCCACCGGGAGAGCCCAGAGGATTGTACATCCAGACATCGGGAGAGAAGGTGTCTTCAGTGGAAGGAATAAGGGTGGAGGTCCTCAAGATCCTGTGAAACAGTCCTGGCAGAAGCACCCGGCCGGCTGCATGCCTGGAGCAGGCCATGGGCAGCAGGAAGAGTGTAGCACGCTGCCCAGGCACCTGTACTCCAGTCAGGCACAGGGATGTGGGGGGCTGTGTGAAGGCTCTGTTTTCCGGCTAACAATCTTCACTTGGAAACATCTTCCTCTTTTCTTTTTTCCCCACACACACCAAAAGAAACCAAACCAACTCAGGAATCTGAGTTTGTCATCTGATCAAGTGAATTCACCATGGAACTGTAACACAGCATTGCTTTGAATGGATGTTTAGTCGTGATTTTCTGGCTTCTTAAGGCTTGACAGAAACTATAGGCTTTATTAATGTTGTAATAAAGGTTTATTGTTCCATCCTACTGTATGACTGCAGACTGCCACCACAGACTGGACATACAGAAAAAAATGTTTCTTATAACGGCACTATAATCAAGATATACTTCCTCTACATCACTGCACTAAGTATCAAATTGTTCAAAGGGTTCAGAAAGGCTAACTTGGGATAAGGATGCATGGCTAAAGAGACCGTGGCCCCAGTTCTGATCCCAGTAAAAAATAGGTATAGCTCCCATCAACAGAGATTCATGGCCTCAAAACCCAATGTGATATACCAGTTTCTAGAATGAAATAAGCAGGGTTGAAAAGGGGGAAAAAAAATACATTGTGGTATTGATATACTGAAAAATACAACCAGAATCATGGTTGATTTGGGCAGCAGGACCCTACATTTATATCCGTTCAGCATCAGAGCTGAATCAGGAACTGAATTACTTCTGTACCCTCATCTTATTGGAGAGGCTTAATCCCCAGGCTATCAAATTGTTTCTGTTCTCTCACTGGCCCAATGAATATTTAATTATTCTTACAAAGCAGAACAGCTTCAGCAGGACAGATTCTCATCCCAGAATGTGCCAGCAGTTGGGCACTCTCAGAGGAGTTCAGAGACCCAAATTCAAATCCCCGTGCAATCAGGCAAAGAGGGGATTTCAGCCTTAGCTTTATACATTCCACTTGGCAAGTAATTCCCAAACCCCATTGTTACCCCCAACCCTTATTGTTACTCCCAGCCCCTTTGCCATCCAGCCCTCAGCCAGCACTTCTTCTATACTATTTTAAGGCTACAATTAAAATGATCTGTTTCTACAACTTTTCCTTTTTTCAGTTCATTCAGAAATCTGTAAATTTATTTATTTATTTATTACCTTTTCTCTTCTTTCCAGAGGACCACTAAGAAGGTTTATTCCCAAGGCCCTGCCTGGTTTAGAGCAGCTGCTGGCAAGGTGAGGAGCCCTGGTCTGATCCTGTACCCCTCCCATGAAAATGGTTTAAGTTCCCTCTCAGAGCTGTTGTCAAAACAGCACCCTTGAAATCACTGCCTTCCGTGCTTGCATCTGCTGAAAAATACCCAGGTTATAGCTAGAAAGCAAGCAGGAAGACAGACTTGACAGTAGAAAAAATGAAACACATACATAAATCTGTCCTTAAATGTAGCACACACATATATAATTATTAATTCATCCGTCTCTATTATCTTCAAACCCAGCAATACACGGATTTCCTCCAGGCCCTGCTCTGTAAGTATGTCTCTGTTCCACAGAGTTTTAAAACATGTGCCTAAATGCTCCGCTGCTCTGTTGTCACAACACATAGTTTGTGTCTCTCCTTCAGATATATGTACAGGGAGTTCATGTGGTTCCCCTAACCCCTGGTCCCCCAGTCACTCTTAAGCAAAGGGAGCCCTGCAACCCTGCTAAGCCCCCTGAGAAAGGCAGAGTTCACCTGCTGAGGTGCTCTTCCCAACACCAGAACTTAAACTCACATTGTCGTTGAAATAAATACATTCTGAGAACTCTAATAACAAGGGAAGACTTCACGGGCTTCATTAAAATATTTAAGGCAAATGACACCAGCCTGTGTGCTAATTTAATAAAAATACATTTAATAATTCAATTACGGTAATTTAAGATTGCAATAAAAATACATTTTGAAAATACATTTGGAATCTATTCTCAATCTTGTTTCCTCGCAGATGCCTTTCCTTTTTATTCTGGGGAATTTTAAGAAAAGCACAAAGCCAAGAGTGTCAGAGCGCACAGTGGGTCTCTCCAGGAGAAAACCAAGAGCCCTCCTGCAGTTCCGGACAACATCCGCGTCTCATCAGGTTGCTGGGGTGATTTGTATGCTGGATTCTCTGCTTGGAACCCTTTTGGGGATGCTGCTGTTCTATATTATACATGACACAGCTCCTCGACTATAGACAATGCAGCTGCTGGTGAGAAGGAGCCAGCCGTGGGATGAAGCAGAGACCCCAGCGCTCAGCATGGCTTTGTCTGAAGATGGGATTTGCTGGTGGAGGCAACCAACAGCTTCACAGCATCCGCCACCTCCTCCATCAAATTCCGCATCTGAGTCCTGTGAGGTTGACACAGAGGCTCCAAGCTCCGATATGGGGTGATGTGGTGGGCCCTGCCCCTCTGCTCACTGCCATGCTCTTTGTCAGAGGTGTCAGTGCTTGTATGAGTACATTCCCCTTTTACACAGGGGAAGACCAACATACACACTCACTTTTCATGCCAACTAACTTAAAATGATGATTTCATTCTGCTCTGCTCTCTTCTGCCATGTGCATGCACAGTGAACATAACTTTTAAAGTCTAATGGCATTTTTAGGAAGATCCTACCCACAGCAATAATGACGACAAGCTCTTTTCTCTCTGGAAAGTAGCTACACCATCCTGCTCTCTGAGGATATTACTCCATCCACACCAGACAAAGAATGCCCAGAATATTAGCACTTTGGCTTGAGTTTTCCCAGAACAATTGTGTTTAAGGCGTAGAGCAGGCACAGACAATATTATCTCAGGTAGTTCCACCCTGGCAGCATTACAGGAAACCAGTGGTTCAGCCTTACTCTGGGAGACGCAGGCTGGACTACCAGCCCTTCTGTAACATATGGATTTATTGGCATTCAATACTGAGAGCAAAACCCTATGCATTTCTATATATAGACATAATTATTCTGAAAGCATTTCAGAATCAGTTTGAAGTTACAAGTTGCATAAAAATAGAGCAGTTGTGTAAAGGCAAAATAAAACCTTCATGAAAGCTGGGATATTCAATGAGGACTAAGGGAGTTAGGCACCCAATGGACCAAGTCCGCTTCAAGAAATCCAGCCTCAGTAAGGATTTCAGCTTTCTGAAGTCAAAAAGAAGAGTATCTTCAACAAATTAAAGGTCTGATCTGGTGGACACCAAATGCCCAGGCAGCACAGGGAAGACCACTTTAGTTATGGAGCAGCCAGTAACAACATCAACCTTGAAGAATATATCATACACATAGACCTAATTAAGAGATGCCACATAATATGTAAGAGAAACGTGGCAAAATGCTAGTGCCCCAGAAAAGCCACCAAGCACATCTGTCCACACAAAAAAGGACCTGATCTGTACTGAGACCTGATGCCCAACAGCACATCCATCTCCATCCGTCCTCGGCACAGCAGAAACTGGTCTGGCTGAGGTTTTACAGAGGTGGGCAAACACCTGAGCTCTCTGGATGTGCAAAGGAGCAGAAGCACATGTAGGAAACTATTAAAGGTCTGGATTATTTCTTAAAAAGAGATAATGTTTCCAAAGCACACCGCACAATGCACTCATTCAGCAGAGAGTCAAATGTCACAGAGGATACAGCTGCAAGACAGTGTCTCTATTTACAGTAAAATAATGTCAAATAGGGAACACAAAGGCATCATCAGGATAAACATGGGATTGCAGCACACAAAGGCAGGCGGCATCCACAGTGCATCAGACAACCTGAATAAAAGCCCTGACTACAATACCAGCCCAGTTTCTATGGTGTTCTTGACTTAATGCCTTTGAACGCTTTACATAAATAACTGGCAACCCACGTTTCAATCACAGAAGGGACTGGCATAGCCTGAAATTCGGGCTACACAGCAGCAGAAACTGGAGGTGCTCCGGTGGGAGGATGTGCAGACAAAGGAAAGGCTTCACAGGAAGAGTTGGTGTGTCTGTGGGCAGGTTCCAGCCAGAGCTCCCGAGTTTACACTTTGGGAATTTATAGTGGGAAGGGATTGGGATGTTATCCAAGAGCAATGAAAAACTAAGGGAAAGTTTCACTTTGAAACACATTTTAGCACACACAGGACTATGAGCCTGTTCCATGTGCAGGCATGCCATGGGCGCCAGTATTAGCATACATACGTCTCTAATAAGCACGGTGATCTTTAAAGTCTTTTTTTACTTCTGCATGGCACTTACTCCTATCAATCATTTTCCCTTCTGTTAAAGAAGACATACAATAGTCTGAAATCAAGGCAGAGTTAGTGGTGCTGTTAGTGACACTTTTTGAAAAATACTGTCATATGATGGAGCTGAATTTAGCTCAAACACCGCAAAATACCCATCCACAGAGGAATCACACACACACACCCCTGCACAGTTGCAGGAAAACAGTCATTACTGATAGCAGGGCTAAAGATACAGGCCATGCAAGACCCTACAAATACAAGCAGGTATTTTTTCTTTTCTATAGTTCACAGAGGACAGTATTCATTTTGGCCTCTATTCCAATTAGATACCTCAGGAAATGGTGTGGGAGTCAGGCAGAGGGTCTGCACTTTGTGACAAAACCACCTTTAGCACAAAGAATTCTCCAGGCTCTGCATCTGCCTTTTGAATATTCTCGTAAAGATGGTTTATAGCATTATAATGTTACTTAACTTACAATGTTTCATATAAAAAGTATTACACTTTCATATTTTTATGACAGCTCAAAGTATCTCTCTGTGATTGACTTATTCTGGGGTTTTTTTGTCCCTGTTGGACATGTGTCTATACTGCTTCTCAAAGGACATAAAGAATAAAAACCCTACTTTCTCAACTGGAATTAGTTGAAAGAGAGTGAGGCCTTGCTGTACGTGAGGCGCTCAGTGAAGGTGCATCAGGGTCTCCCTCCAGCTGCCGGCACCAGCACAAACCCATGGCCCTCGCTCTTGCCTTGATGTTAGCTCAGCCCTGCAATCTCCAGCAAGGCCTTTCGGTGATGGGGATGGGTCACTGCATCTCTTTCCCCATGAGAGCAGTTCACTGCCCACCGAGACCCCTTCTTAGCAGGGTTGTGATCAAAGAGCTCATTCACTTGATGGGGCTTTGTTACGTGGGTGGAAGCTCCCTTTGTACTCAACAGGCGTCTTCACTGCTGTCTGACCAGCAGCCGCGGCAAAAAATCACGATATGGGATTTATAATTGTAGACACATCTCTGCCGGCATTGCTGATGAGGGCAACGTTGAGATATGAAGATAGAAATTCAGCTGAAATGGCCAGGGCAGTGGGCGAAGCGTGGAAAGGCGGGAGAAGAGAAAAGGCACCTCGCGAGGGCAGCGCCAGCAGCTCAGCACGGGGGGGATCCAGGAGCTCCAGGACAAACTATGGCAGCAGCCTCCAGGGCTGCTTTCTCCACCTGTACAAAGCCCTTTAAGCGCACTCTTTAAGCTGAATGCTGTGTACTTTTACATAACTGAAGGAGAACAAATACCCCATTAGCAGATAATTAGCACTTGGACTCAGAGTACTTATTTAAGGTTTCGACCTCCAGCATTAGGCGTGATTCATGTCCCCAGTATATTCGGGTATCCTTGTTTCTTTTTATGATTATAAATATCCGTGCCACGGTATCTGTGTAATGTTTATGAGATGTTCAGAATTACACTCAAGAGGCAGAAGATTTCTCCTTGTACAGCGGCCCCCCATTGCCTTTCCTTACACACTGCAGTCAAGAAGTCCCATTCTGACCAGAGTCATGTCTATAAGTGTAAGGTGGATTTCCAAAGCCATTAAGCCTGGTCTCAGCAGGATGTGAGGAAGTGCTGGGAGGTCTCAGGACAAACTCACCCCCGGAACTGGATGTGGCAGCACCCACAGCATGGAAACTCTCAAAATACCCCATCAAAGACTGCCAAACACGAACCCATTTGACAGCCGTCTGGACCTGTCTCCCAACAGCAGCCGAAGATCAGTCTGTCACTAGGATCTAGGCTCTTGCAAGCATATTACACGGGCAAGAAAAGCTTGTCTAAAAAATCCTGTATTTCCAATGGCTTCCACTCCTCTGGTATATTCCCAATAAAATAACAGGGAGAAGCAGCCTCTCTCCACCTCTGTTTTCCTCATAAACCAAACAAAAATAGTAACCCTTAACCACAGTTCCAATCCTACCTTCATTAACCTATCATTTACTATGGCTGCTGCTTCTTAAAAGGGCACACACATCAAGTAGGGATGGTACCCTCACACCAGAACCTTCCCACCCTCAAGATTGTCTCTACTATGAAACCTGTCACTTGACAGCTTTTGCAACCAGCTATATGAGACTGGTGCTCACAACTGCAGAATAATGTGTCCCAGCTCAGCCCCATCCCTGCCCGACATCACCATCCCAGGGAGCAGCAGCATCCCCTCTGCCTCTGCACCCCCAGAGCTGCTTCTGGGACCAGGAAAACAAAGTCCAAACAGTGTGTTCACATAAACCAAGCCACTTGAGGACAGGCAGCCAAACTGCTGCTGTCACCTCCTCTTCCAGCTCCTTCCCACTGCACCAAAGAAAAGAAAACTGAAACACAAATCAAGTCCCATTCTACAAAATTAATAGTTTCCACTTGCTTCTTTTCTGTATCTGCTTTCACTCTGTAGTTACACAAAAAGGCATGGCTTACTGCGTAGCGCTACTGATGAACAAACCCCACAGCTGCACAGGCAGCCCCCAGGCACTTCTGAAAGCAGCATCTTAGAGAAAGTTTGTTCTTTAATATTGAGATGTTTATAGCCTCCCTCTGAATTGATGTGATAAAGTGAATGAGCGTGTGGTGGGGAGCACGTGGCAGTGTGAGAACACGGAGGTTTTATTCTTGTGAAAAACTTATGTCCTGCTTAAATCCCATGATTGGCAGTGTTTATTTTTCTCTTATTTAGAAGTCCATTCTTAAATAGAAAGGAATAAGCCTTATCAGTGATAAAGCTTACAGTCAGCTGGGTAAAATAGGAGAGGCCAGAGGATATTAAGAGAACTGGGTTTGATTACATTTATTTTTAGGTAAGATTTTTGTTGGGGTTTTTTGTGGGTTTTGTTGGTCTGTTGGGGTTTTTTTAAATCCCAAAGCACAATTTTAAATGCAGCACTGCAAATTCTCAAAATATGTATAGCAACACCACTTTAAAGATTGCCCTGCTGGCTTATTGTCTTTGGTTCTCTTGCTATGGAGCCCAATCAGGCTCTGAATGCCCTGGGCCCCAGTGCATGGCGTTTCCCAGAGGCAGGCACAAACATCCAAAAGGGCTACACTTCTCTGGGCAACCACCCCTCTGTCTTGGGGTGAACCTGTGCTGCCAGACCAGCCTCCTAGGGACTGCCAGGTGGCTCTGGGATTTGTCGGGTTGGCACTACCACAAGGGTTCTTGCTGTGCCTTGGTGTGGCACAGCGTGGCGTGGCATGGTGCAGCACCATCAGGACAGTTTGAACATTGTCATGCTGCTGCCCAGTGCGGTGGGTGCAGTGAGACAGGCCCTGGCCTGCAGCAGTGGGCTGCAGTGCTTACTGCCCATGCCTGCAGCTCCTAGGGGAAAACTGAGCCCAAAAGTAGCCATCGGCTTGTGAGCCATCTCCCCTAAGGGAACAGCATGATGTGACATGCTGGCATGTCTTCTCGAGAGGGTCAGAAACGTGTCCCTGTGAAGAAGACACGCCGTGGGAAAGGAGCCCGGAGCATTTCTGAAGCCGTAGCTCTGGTGTCGTGCCCAGCCAGGGGGGGCTCATCGGCGGCACAACCATGGGCGCGGGAGCAGCTGTAAGGGCCACAAATTCCTGGCGGCTGCCGTCCCGGCGGGGCATAGCAACGGGAGCCGTGGGACGAACACGAACCAGCGGGAGCTGTGAGAAAGCGAGAGGCGCCGGGGCGAGGGGGGGGCCGGAGGGAGGGCTGAGCGGGGAGGCCGGGGGTGCTCAGCGCCGGCAGCGCACAGCGCTCCCCACTGTCGGCCGGCACGGACAGCCGCTCTGGGACCAGCATTGCATCGATCTGTGTACCACTGATTTATGGCAGCCCGCACCCGGGCTCGGGCCCCTCGGAGCAACCCGCGGCCTCTTGGCAGCACAAAAGGGGCTGGGGTTCAAGCAGACATGCCCTCTGTGTTTAGGAAACCCAAACGTTACCAACGCATTCCCAAGGAAAGCAGCTGAAGCCGAGAGCACGTGATGGTGCTGGCGGCCGTGAGCGCTGGCCCTGTGGGGGGCTCTGCCTCCGCTTTGTGTGCGGAGCGGCCGCAGGGCCCCACGCTCGAGCGGAGCTGGCCGGGCTGGGACCCTGCCTTCGAGTGACCGAACGCGGTCAGCGGGGAGCCCGCGTCGCACACGCGCGCTCGCTGCCGCCACCCCCGCAGCAGGATCAGGGCCTCCTGCGGGTCTCCCCGCCGAATCCCCCCGCTCCCAGGCTGAGACATAGATTATGTCATCGCCCCCCGCCCCCCATTTTTAGGCTGCCGGTCTCCCACAGCCTCGCTTTCCTGGCCAGGGGTTTGTAACAGCATCACACGCGGGGCCGCAGCGCTTCTCCCTGCGCGCACAGATTCCCTTTGAAGTGCCTGGCACAGGGGCAGCTCCTCCCTTGGCACAGCCGTTGCTGTTTTGCGCAGGGGCCAGCTCCCGAGGAGAACCAGCCCTCACTGGGAGCAGTCAGTGCTCTGTCACTCGATTTCATGTCAGAAAAGATGTTTTACTGCACGCGAGTGTTGTTCCTCCGCATGAAAAAAATGTTAATCAAACTGCAGAGGAGGTACAATAGCTGTACAGATACATTAAATACCTAGTTACTATGTGATAAATAATTAATGAAGTTAATCTATTTCACCATACTCTGCTCAAGTCATACCCTTACAACCAATCAATAGCAATAAGACATAACATTTGTATGAGGCTTTGCTTTCTCTGAGCGCAGTGTAATCATTAATAACCGACAGCCAAGTACTCCTGTTACTGCAGGCCAGTAAAAACTTTGGGAAGTTTTGATTACATCAACGATTCTGTTTGTGAAATGCTCCTGAAGTGTCCTGTTGTATCTGGTAGGCATATAGGCTGGGGTTTCCCGATACAGTTAGGGACACTAATTGCCAAGCTCCTGTTAACTTCCAATGGAAACAAATTCCCAGCAAATTCAAGCCTTTTCAAAAGCTCAGCCTTCATTTTTTGAAAGTGTTGTGGTTTAAGCTTAGTCGTAAATTAGACAGAGCATGTAGCCTGCTTGTTTTCCCCCCACAACCTGTCCTT
>WYDI02004140.1:0-23143 GCA_009867235.2 Psittacus erithacus | reverse complement strand
GCCTGGCTCCAGAGCAGAGCTGCTCCAGCCCTCGCAGCAGCTCCATGGCCTCCTCTGGACTTGCTCCAACAGCTCCACATCCCTCTTGTGCTGCTGCCCAGGAGCCGGACATAGTTTTCCAGGTGGACTCAATGAAACCGCACACAATTTTGCAGAGGATGGAATAGATAAAGTGAATTCATCCTTCCTTCAGTATTAAATATCACAAAAGATTTGTACATTCCTGTGCATGATGAAATATCAAATTCACAGCAGCCCTGAAGTGCAGGCTGCTCAGTTAGCATTTTCTAAATCCTGCTTCAGTTGGAATGAAGAAACTTTTCAATGCATCCCATGTAAAGAATTCTGAATTCAGCTCCTGAACCAGAATTTAAAAAAGGAAGTAAAAAGCATGTAATTTATCTTAATTTAGTAGCTTTTGCATTCTCTTTTCCTGGAATGTTAATGCTGACAGCAAAATGTATAATAGAGGTTCTTTGCTCACTGAGCTATGAATTTGGCAGGTTGCACAAGCCTTAACCTATGATTAGGTTTTTAAGCAGGGGAACATAACAGAGCCCTCCCGTCTGTTGACAATTACTTTATGAATGGGTCTTTCCAAAGTCCTCTCTGTTCCACATTCAAGTCCCTCACTGCCAGTTGTCCTGTGCTTAGCAAATGTGACCTGAGGAAGGTTTTCCTGTGTTCAGTTGAAGAAAGAGTGGGTGCTGTGAAGTGCTGGGCCTGTAACTATGAGGCTGTGCTGAGGCTGGCAGTACAACACGACTGAAAATCAAAATCAATGGTAGATGTGAGCTTGCTGGCAGAAATTGGTGTTGTTTCAAGACTTCAGACTTTGCACAGCTTCAAGTGCAGAGATGTTCATGAGTGACACGTGAAGCTGACCATCCCACCGCACTCCCTGTATCCCTCTGTGAGGAGGGTGGCTTTGGGCACCCTGGCCAAGAGAAAAGATCCCTGTGCAGCTCTCAGCAGGAGTGATGAGGAGCTGGTCAAACTCTGATACGCACTGTGTAATACAGGAGAAGGTGTTAACTGGGTGATAGCAATGTGAAAGAATTATCGCTTTGGAAACGTGAATGAAGGAATGTCAGTGATGGGGAAGGGTGCACTCATGTTGCTTCTGATGAGAATAAAAGTAAAGCACTTGAGTCCTGAATCTCCTGGTGACCTGCGCTGCAGCCTGCTGGTGCAAAAGGGGTTTTCCTCTGCTTCCCAGAAAGTCCAAGATTTGGTAATTTCCTAGAGCACCGGAATGCCACATGCTGCCAATTTCCCAGCTTTACATCCTTAGTAACAGTGTCAGTTCCATTTACTTGATAGGTGACTGAGACAGGGCCATCCTTTAACTTCTGGTGTTTGTATCAGTGCCGTAAGCAGACCCCACGTGTCCCTTTTTTTGTTTGAAAACAGAACAAGTAACCAGACAAAGGAATTGCTCTGTTGAGCTCTGGTAATATGATGATATGTGCTGTGCTAAAATGGGAATTCTTCCTTTTATTCTCTCTCTGACTCTCTAATAACATTATAATTCTGATTTAAGGTAGATATTAAACTTAAAAAGGAATTTTACATTCCCATTGAACTTTCATACTGCATTGTTTTATTGAGGAGATCTATTTATAGAAGTCTGAAAGACACGTGTTGGAAGGATTAGTAAATGCTCATCGCAGATCAAGTGATCTTATGTGTAACAGGGGTTTGCTGCTGTTCCTCTCTCACATAGGCTGAACAGCCCCATGCCTGCAAGCTGTCCTAATGATGTCCTTAAAGAGCCTCCAGGTATCAGATAAGCCTTCCCCTGTCTTGCTCAGGATAATCCTAGTGGGAAAGGACACTCAGTTTGAGGAACATGCTTGGAATGGCACCACTGATATTAAAAGGAATTGTAGCCTTCTTATAGGCTAAGAGCAGCTGGGGCACGCAGGTGAAGGGGGATGGAGTTAACTCACGTAGCCTCCCTCAGGTTGTGGTTTTAGTCGTGCCCTAAGAGGGGCATCTTCTTCCCCAAAGGGTGCTCAGGCATTGGAACAGGCTGCCCAGGGCAGGGCTGCAGTCACCGGCCCTGCAAGTGTTCACACAGCGTGGAGACGAGGCCTCAGTGCCATGGGTCAGTGGCGGCCTTGGCAGTGCTGGGAACGGTTGGACTGGATGAGCTGAAAGGGCTTTTCCAACCTGGTTGATTCTG
Organism: Psittacus erithacus; assembly: GCA_009867235.2. Taxonomy (NCBI): domain Eukaryota; kingdom Metazoa; phylum Chordata; class Aves; order Psittaciformes; family Psittacidae; genus Psittacus; species Psittacus erithacus. The sequence goes on along the minus strand of WYDI02004140.1, from coordinate 20,955 downwards.
TCATGCTATGATGGTTCTCCATAGCCCACCAGCAAGAATTATCAGGGTGAGGAGGATCACAGCAGTTGATAACAAGCTGAGCTTGTAGCAAGGAAGCTACCTTGGGATTTCAGGCAAGGTAGCTGGATCAGTTTGGGTTTGTTGTCAGGCGCCAGTGAAGGGTTCTGCCTGGGACAGCAGCAGAGGGTGATAACCTGTGGAGTGTTTTCACACAAGATGAATGGACCATCTCATCTGGTCCCAGTGGCAAGCGAGATGCCGGTATCTCCTGTTTGAGGTCACTGGTACTGAGCATCATCAGCACCGGCTCGAGGAAGCTCAGCCCTGGCAGCAGGTACACTGTGAGCGGGAGCCCCATCCCCTTTGTTCAGGCGCACTGCTGGAAACACACGGCTGAGCACAGCAGGAGAAGTGATTTAGCAGAATGCAAGGGCAGGTGGGAAAATCATTTATTTCTCCTGTCTTTTACTGGCATTTGCTGATTTCCCATCTGGGCTCAGGCTGCTCAGTGCTCTCGCAAGGTTTAAGTAAAGGTCAGCCACTCGTGCAGGCACAGTCAGTGATTATAGTTATCTGTTTGCAGTTGTGCTCATTGCGGGGCAGGGAGATCCTTCAAAGTTCAGCTCCCTTTTTATGTCTGACTTTAAACCAATACAGGGCTGGCACTGTTGTTTTATTAGAACAGTTAGATAAAAATAGACCTAATCCAGCCCTGAAGGTGCATGATTGCTGTATTAGCAAATGAAATCATTGCAATTAGTCTGCTGGTATACAGGGAATAAATGGAATTTGGGGGGTTTGAACACTTCAGATGCCCACGTTCTTCAGTCTGCCTCTGAAGAGCTCTGCTGCTTTCACAGTGCAAGTCAGGAGGCCACTGTCTTGCTGTTTGTTTGTTATCATCAGAGAAACGTGCAGGCGCTTTGTGAGATGCTTCTGCTGGGTTAGTTTTCCCTTTTCAGAGAGGATTAGGGAAGTCAGTTCCTATTTCCTCTATCAGACCTTATGCTAATGCACAGTTACAGCAGCTGCTAACATTCAGGTAAATGTCTCAAAGTCGCAACCCACATCTCTTTTGTATAATAGTAAATCTGAGGTTAAAGATCTGGATTTAAACACAGGGTTTAGCATGGACAGCAGTGTTCTCGGGTTTGCAGCACAGACTCCTCCTGTGGCAGCCATCGGCTTCTTTGGCACACAGCTCTCTCTGCTTTTCATTCTTGGATTGTGCGTAGTGCCAGGAGGATTGTAGTGAGGTCCAAAGCCCACCTCCATCAGCAGAGCCTTTGCAAGGGCCACTGCCGGCTTTGAATCAGAGACTAGGAGAGGTGGTCCTGGCATTCCCAAGCTCATGTACCTGCAGCAAAATACGGCCCCTCTTGTGTTCAGCCCAGAGAATCCCACACATGGAAAGGCAGAATAAATCCATACACAGACCTCTGTTTTTCAGCAAAGTGGTTGTCACTGGAGGAAATAAAATAACCTCTTTTATAAGAATGTTGTGAGAAAGAATGGAAATCACTTCCTTTCGCAGTGGAAATAACCATGAAAGGCTCCATCTTTCCAGTAATTCCTAGCAGTCTATGGGCTTTCACAGAAGAAAACAAGAGATTAAACACAAAAACATTACTGTTTTTCATCCAATCTAAACTCTGTAAATGACAATTTGGACTTTTTAGCCAGCTTTTTGTGTGGAGCAAGCAAGTGAATGTTTTACAAAGCTGTATTTGCAGTCATTTGGGTTTTGTTTTATTAATTGAGAGTCTGTGAAGAGCATCTGTTTCTCTGTGTCCGCAGCATCATCTCAGCCCCATTTGGCGAACCATTCTGCTGGCTTAAGAACATCTTTAAAGCTGACAAGGAGCAGATAGGATAACAGCTGTAATTGGATTTGTAATCTGGAAGGATATCTCTCTCTGACTTGTTTCCTGCTGCTGTGTCAGACAGAGCTAAAGGAGGGGACAAGAGAAGAATTCATATTCATCTTCTCCCTTGACAACTCCCCAAGCTGCTGCCTGGCAGAAGGGTGCACAGAGCTGCCAGTGCTGACTCTAGCAGGGACCTGGTCCGGTCTTTCTGGCTAGTGGTGGCTGGTTGTTTCTTCTTCCTGGGGCAAAGCCAGTTCCTTTGGGCAGGGCTCAAGCATCAGCCAAGGTGATCAGGTTTGCTCTGAAGAGCAGAGTGTGATGTGCAATAAGTTCACAAAAGTTTTGCCTTGCAAGTGTTTGGAACAAACCCACCTCTGTGGGAATTCGCTGTGCCCTGGGTTCGAAAGGGTCATTTGACGCAGCTGGAAGATGCCTCTGAGGCTGGACACCTCAGCTCAGTACCTGAGTCCTGTTTCGAACAGTGACAACCGCAGCGTTAGTGCAGTGGGTTGCTTGGCTCAAGTGGAATTGAATGCCTTCTCCATACTCATTCAAAGAGCTGAACTCAAGTAAGGCAGCCATTCATGCTTACCCATGTTCAAGCACCATGATAAGCACAGCATGTACTGATCAAGGCAGCCCTATTGAAATCATAGCCAGGGCGTGAGCTGTGCCTGCAGCAGGTATTGGTACATTGGGGATTGTGGCAGTAGCAATGTTGTAGAAATTCCCCATGAAGGAAGTCCCTGTGGGGTGTCTGAGGCCTTCCACACTTCACTTCTCGCTATTGGGGTGGTATAGCGGTAGTCCCCATTGACCAAGTTGTGTAACAGACTTAGCTCCCTTCAGGGCTGGATTGTGGAGTAGGTGAGTGACAAATCACAAAGAACGAGTTGCAAAGGAGAAGTGTGAGGCAGAAGAAAGCATTTGAGACGAGAGCAATGCTCCCCGTTGAGCAGCGCTGTAGGTGAGCTGGCAGCTGGCTGAATGTGTGTTGGCAGCTCCTCCAAGGGCATCTTTCTTCCTACTGCTGTTAATGATGGCATTTTCCTGGGCTGGAGGAAGGAGCAAAGACCTGATGCTCTCTCTCTTCTGTGCTTTCTCACTTTGAAATCCCACTTTATTATGAGAGAGGTAAAGGTCACTTTTCCATTACAGCAGCTACCTGCCATCGGTGCTGAGGTATGTCATGCTCATGCAGAGCTGTAGACTGCTAGCAGTGCTCTTGGTTTGCGTATTCATCATATTGCAGAACTAGGTTATTCTTCCCAAATGTCCTTTATGTGTGTGACCATGAAGATGTCCTGAAACCTCATCTCTTTTCCCTTGGCTAAAGCAGTAATACTAAATCCAATAATGACTACTTCATGAATGAACCTTTATTCATTTTGGAGTTTTATGTCAAAGGATATATGTTATAGGTGGCTCTGAAGAATCAAACTGTCTGTGGAAATAATGCCAGTGTAATGCCATCGGCCTAATTCAGATTCCTTTGCAAGAAGACTGCTCTGTTCTCCTCCCACCACTTCCCGAACACCTGGGTTTGATGGAGCCAGGGCATTACAAAGATGTCTTTAACGATAAAGAGTCAGTGGCTTGATGGGATTAAGGTTATTGCAGTCACAGGGATTTGGCACAGACAAGGTAATAGGGGTTAATGTATCAGAAAGGAGGCAACTGCCTTGCCAAGGTTAAGCTGATAAGCATTAGCATTTACAGGGAAAACCCTGGAATTATCGCTTGAGCTAAGAAGCACATCCTATGGCCACAGAAGGCATGTGTAATCATTATTTTTCAGAAGACATTCCTTCAGTAGATTACCGGCAAATTGTAATTTTATGGTAATGAGAAGTTGCAGATGTAGTTCCTCAGAATCCTGGAAAACACTTAGCTGGAATGGAAAGACGGCCTGGTTAATCTCCTCAACATGTCATTCTTTCCATTTAGAAATCCCATAGGATTAGTTATAGGACCTGCGCTGTTCACAGCAACCCCCCAGAAAAAGCAATCCAGACACAGCAGTGGCCTCAGCATTGGTTACTGTTTGGGTGAAGAAGCTAAGAAAGGGCATGGCCAGCCCCACAGATGCGCCTGTGGAGTGAATGCTCATGGGCAGCCAGATGGTAAGAGGGTAGGAAGGGCAGCACCAAAGACCTTCTGCTGTTCTGACTGCTGGGATGTGCAGGTCTGTTTGCTTCTTTACAAGGGCAGAGAGGAATTTGGAAAGAAATAAAGATCATCAACGGCACAAAATGAGTTTGGCATGAGGAGAGCAAGTAAATGGAACAGCATTCCTCAGTTCCAAAAGAGATGTCAGACAGCAGGGATGATAAAGGTCTATAAAATCACTGAGAAGGTGGAAAAGGAGACCAGAGAGTGATTATTCACTGTTTCTCACAGTAGAGGAAGTGAAGGGAGTCAAAGGAAATGATCAGACAGCAAATTTGAGATGAACAAGAAATACTTTGCTCACATGGCAAACAGGCTGTTGAACCGAATGCTGCTGAGTACTGTGGGTTATGAATGAAATCAAGGATCCACAGAAGACAGCTCTCTCAAAGGTTATTTTGCAAACAAAGTGTGGATGCAGCTTCTTGTTGTGCAGTTGTCTAAGCTGTAATGCTGATGACTGCCCCATCCTGTACCACGGTCCTAAACTTCTGGTACCTACCAAAGACATGAGACAGGGCTAGATAAACCCGTGACATATCACTAGACCTGGCCCACCATGTCTTTTCCATGTTCTCCCATACGCATAGGTTGTGGTATTCCAAAATATGTTGTTGCTGTTGCTGGATTTGGCTGGGTCTAGACAGATTCGTTTGGAAAGTTTCAGGTCTGTCATTGGGACTGAGCCACGGCAGAGTGAGATCCAGCACTCTGGCATTTCTTCTCTCTGTCCCCACAGTAAATTGATGATGACTTTCACAAGGTAGAATAGAACAAGTGTACAGATATGCATTCCTTAGAGGAGAAGAGTGTTGGAGGACAGTAAGTAAATGCATCTGAATTAGAGCTATTCAGAATGCTTTTATTCCTTCGTTCCTTCACTCTGTGAGGGACAAGTCAGTGGCTAGCCGTGGGTGCGGGCAGCTATGTGCAGTCCTGGGCAGTCATGCTCTGAGCTTCACATGCTGTCTGCTCTGCCCGTGTGCCAAATAGCGCAGACACACAGTCAGAGACCCTCCATTCAGGACTCCTGATGTCCTGAAATCCTGGACAAACAAGCCGTGCCGGCTGGTGCTGGAGAGGGAAAGGGATCCAAAATGTTCTTAATCTCATTTGTCTAGCATTAAGTCCATGACTGTAAGAAGTGCTGTGCCGCCAGGATACAAGGGAAACTGCCTTGGCAAGTGCAGTGATTCCCAAGGCTTATTAGACTGTTTAGTGCTTAGGAGTAGCTGGAGGCTGTGCTCTAGTTGTTATTATAATCGAGTCATTTAAAGTTTCCTTCCTTTTCAGCCAGAGGGCTTATCACTGGTGTTCTGATTTCAGACCATCATGTCACTCTGTAACCGTTTTAGTTACACCCCTTCTACTCTCACTTTGCACATCCCAGTTCTTAGCCCTGTATTCAAGATAGAGGGATAGGAATCAAGCCGATCTGCACTGCAGCCTTTTCATTCAGCTATGTAATTGCCTCTAAGAATTCCAGCGAGGCTGTGTCCGTGCTGCCTCTCAGTTTCACACTGCTCGTGGATGAAACGCCTGGGCAGGCAGAGCTTGCAGGGACCACTGTCTGCTTGCACCTAGATCATCAGTGCGTAAGGACCCAGGAAGCCAGGAGCTTTTCTTCCGTGTGTCCATGATGCCCTGGCAAAAGTGGCCATTTTTCTATCAGGTTTATTTTCATTGCTTGAAGAAACTTGCTGCTGGGCTTCTGCATTTTGGTGTTTTTTCTCTTTAAAATTTGCTGCTATCCACCCTATGTCAATGATTTCAAAACCTCCCCAATCTGGCAGGCATGGAGTGGCCAGCTGGAACAGAGCAGGGTAATGACTGCAATTAATGCTGGAAAAGGACTTGATAAAGGAGAGATGCTGCATTCGCTGTGCCAGCTGCGGAGCACAGCAAAGCTGCAGTTGATCCCAGTGGAGGGTGTTCATGTCCTGGAGCTGCATTCCCAGGGGTTGGTACATGAGTTTTTCCCTTCCATGTGGGAGTAGTGGACTAAATGCATGCAGGACCCACATAATTTCTGCTGCCTCTTTGGGGCCCTGTCCATCTAGGTAACAGTCTCTTGTTTTGGTCTCGTTCTTCTAGGGATATCTATGCCCATTCCAGTCATTGGTTTGCAGGATGACTCCAGGGTGTTCGTAAATGGGACCTGTGTCCTCAATGATGAGAACTTTGTCCTCATTGGATCCTTCATGGCGTTCTTCATCCCTCTCATCATCATGGTGATCACGTACTGCCTGACCGTACAGGTGCTGCAGAGACAGGCAACGGTGTTCATGTGTGGAGAGGTGCCCAAGCAGAGGAGAAGCAGCGTAAACTGCCTCAAGAAGGAAAACAACACAGAGAACATTTCAATGCTTCACAATCACGAGGGGGCATCTCACTTGAACTCTCCTGTAAGTAAGGAGGCAGTGCTCTTTCGGAAAGGAACCATGCAGTCCATCAACAATGAGCGAAGAGCCTCCAAGGTCCTGGGCATCGTCTTCTTTTTGTTCCTTATCATGTGGTGCCCATTTTTCATCACTAATGTCATGTCTGTCCTTTGCAAGGAGGCCTGCGATAGAGACCTGCTGAGTGAACTCCTTGATGTGTTTGTTTGGGTGGGGTATGTTTGCTCTGGGGTCAATCCCCTCGTATATACACTCTTCAACAAGACGTACCGCAGGGCTTTTTCCAATTACATCCGCTGCCTATACAAGACCAGTAAAAAATCAGCCCTGCGGCAGAATCAGTGTCTGAACGTGGCTTCAACAGCTCTATATGGCAAAGATCTGACTTTAACTAGTTATCGAAACGGCAACGAACTCAATAGCATGGTACTAGATGATGCTGAGGAGGGCCTTGAAATGCAACCAGGGACTTCAGAGCTGTCCATAAACAGCTGTAATGTTATAAGTGAAAGAGTGAGCTGTGTGTAAAGGTGGCTCACACAGCTTTTTGCTGTGGGTTATCCGTGGCCAAAATATATTGTATAAAAATGTAAGTGTTGGTCGAAGGACCATGTAAATATTGCATTCTGAACAAAGCTTTTCTTTTTTTTTAAAGAAAAAGGAGTTGTCTTTCCAGTCCAGTACTTAAAATCATATATATTGGTATATATGCAGTGAAGTTTAAGGTTCTATATTTACTGTTAATACTAGATCAGAATTATTAGTTACTTTGCATATGTCATGGACAAAATGTTTGAATTCTTCTTCCAGTGCATGAACAAAAATGCTGAATATTTATCTCAGGTGGCATTTGCTGGAGTCCAGAATGGCACGTTAATAGTTATATATCAAATACATGCTATTAGACTTGGTCAGTAGAACTTTCTTTTTCAAGTTGACAGTAAATATATACTTTAAATCCTCACCCCTATTTGTGCCGTGTAAAGACTGTACAGAAACCTGGCAGAGAGACATATGGAAGCATAGGGGCTGTGCAGGCGTTGGCCAGACTTGTCTTGTTACGGGTAGTGGCTTGCTGCCATACTGGGGCAGTCTTGCACTGCAAGGGACCTCTGTTGGATTGTGACACCCCCTCCAATCCTGCTGTTCTCTCTCTGTTCCCCAGGAGGCTCCAGCTCCCCTAAGGAAGGTGGGGAATCAAGTTCTGGTGTGCATTCACGATCCTCACTGGGATCACCTGCACACTTCTCACAGCATGAGAAACAGAGCAAACCCCGGTTATGTGCTTCAAGCATTTCAGAGATGGAGGGCCTTAGATTTATAAAAAGCCTCCTTTGGTCTTACAGCTAATCATCAGCTCTGGGATAGAGCAAGATGTGCTCAGTGTGGATGGCACAGATTGCTTGGATGATCAGGGTCTTGTTTGACCAGGAGAAGAGTACTCTGGCTTTGTCAGAGCTCTCATCTTCTCGGTCCTCACATCTGTTTGTTCCTTAGCTTCTTTAGCATTTGCTTTTATTTTTCAGCATCCTGGGTCTTGCAGTGCTGGTGGTAAAACTGCTTTGAGTGTAGAGCAGAAGCTGCTGCACATGTGGAGCTGGTCAGGGTCGGGCTGTGAGGTGCAGGATGTGCCTACCTCCAGGATGCTGGGAGGGAGGCATGAACGAGGGTCCCTGCTCATTTCTCCTGTCTCAGCAGGGGCTGGGCAGAGGATGTGACTGGAATAGTTTGCTGGTGACATGGTTCACAAGCAGATGATGCCCAGGGACAGGAAGGAAGCAGACCTGGAGCCAGTCTACATGGAAAATTACTCTGGATTAACTTCTAAATTTGATTTATTCCATTTGACTCCCAAAGTAAATGAAAGTATATTATATTAACCACTTACATCTTAATGAAAGCATCCGCGTTGGGATTTAATGCTTTTAATTCACACCACGTATAATTTGAATTCATTTTACCTTGTGTAGAAAACCTTCCCAAGGCATTGTGTCTTTCTGGCAGTGTGCCTCTGGGGTGATGCCTCTCATGCAATTTTCCTTGTGCAGAGTGTTGCCTAATGCCAACCCGTAAGTTTTTTATATCTCCATTAACTAATACACAAACGCTGCAGTGCTCATGTCACATAGATGCCTTTAGCATCACTGACAGCCTCTGACAGTGAAAACCCTTGGAACAGAAGAGCTTACACTCGGCATGGATAAATTGCGTTTTACCAGCACGAACTGCTTGTACCCCACACGCGCTGTGTTCATCCCACCAAAATTAACTTGTAAAAGAAATGGAAAATTCTGCCAGTGCTTCAGCACAACTTTGTGCTATTGCTGAGACAGCTGCTGGAACACAGCTGGCAGGTTACATCTGCTGCTGGGTTGCTCCCAGCTTAATATGTTGATAATCCTTTCTTCTCCCTCAAGCCTTCCTGGGAAAAATCCATAGTACTTCCATGAAGACAGGTGAGTGTAAGGCTTACAGCTTGCAGAAGGCAGCAGGGATGCACCTTGTGCCAGTCTGCTGCTGCTGCCATGGGCTTGAATGCTCAGGAATCCACTTGCCTCTCCAAAAAGGCCTGGTAACCAGCAGGAAAAGGACTGGCCAGAGACACAGACTTGTTCCTTCAGTGCCCTTTGCTCTGGGTCAGGTTTGGTGTTCTCAAACAGCACAGAAAAGATCAAAAAGATCACATTGCTTTTTAAGTTCTTTTTTTTTCCTTGGATGAACTTATAGCACATCTTTTCCAAACATGTATATGTGTGGGTGTATATATATGTGTGAGGCTGTACATATATATACATGTATATATATTTAAAAGACAACCACAGATTCTGAAAGCATTTAGCAATAAGTTGAATTCTAGTCGCTTCTAGCACATGTGTCAATAGGTCATGTGTGAATAGCTCATTTTCCATGGCATCCTAAGTCCCAAACAGGCATTGTCTTTGCATAGGAGCCTTCATGTCTCACCCTTGCCGGTTCTGTTGTATGGGGAAAAAGGGAACCCGCTATATTTGGATGTAAATAATGGGAACTGAACAGAGAATTTACAGGATTTTTATAAATGTTTTTAAAACCTCAGCACCAGAAGTGTAAATATGTCAACCCATTCTGATGTCCATCACTTCTCCAGATCCACAGCCAAGGGGACTGCCTTAAAGCGCCTGCGCCCGCTCCCAGCCAGCGGGTGACCGCGTTTGGTGAATGGTCAAACACTGTCACTTACCCAGCTTCCTTTGGGTCATTCACATCAGGGTTTTGTGATGCTGCTATTAATTTATTAAAGAAAGTTTGTTGGTTTAATCACTCTTAATTTTCCTTTCATGGTCTGTCAGAACACAGAGGAATGAATGTGCCCTCTCTGCCTTTCATCTGTCCCCACTTAAATCTTTCCTGAGTGAAAAATGTTGCTAGCCAAAACCAGAACAGCAACAAAAAATGAGGATACGCTTAAGGATAGCTTTAATTTCTCCTCCCACAATTGAAGTATGGCCCTTGCTGCCTAATCACGGAAATGAGTGTCAGCAGATACCAACACTTCAGACTCCAAAACTGGTTACAAATCCAAAGACGGTGATGAACGCTTTCCCCTTTTCTCCTTCCTCCCTCCAGGAATAACTGTTAAAAATTACATTTTAAACATTAGCTCAGTGTGAAGAATGGATTTAGTTCTCTGCAACTCACCCAAAGTCAGGTTGTCCCTCAGCAGCTTTGCTTCTGCTGAGCTGTAGCCATTAACCATGGTGGTGCCTCAGGAAGTCCTGCCCTGGGGCTGCCTGGTGGCTGTGGGAGTACCCACTGCAAGCCTTGTGTGAGTCTTCAAGCCTTGGCTCAGGTAGGGGTTTGTCTTAAGAGCAGTCGTGGTGCTTTGTTTTGAGTTTGGGCTGATCAAGTGGAAATGGTGCCATAGGCTGCAATGTGTTGGTTGCTTTGCTTCCCTAACCAGATGGGACACGCATGGGCAGGCTGCCTGAGAGATGGAGCATGCACGTAGAGGGTCTGACCCAGAAAAAAGACCACTCTCTTTGACTTGCATCGAGGCGTCTACTAGTGGTGATGCCATGAACAAACCCCTGCACTAGCCCCCTCCTGAGCTGTAGGGGCTTGCAGCCTTCCCCACGTTGCTGGCCACGTTTGCTCTGGCTCAGTGACCTGGCTTCCAGGCCTGAGCTGGCTCATCTACAACTGTGATGTGTTGCTCCACACAGCCAAGTCTGGGGTGCAGCCTCCATGGAGACAACCATGATGGCTTTGGAGATCTCCAAGGACCTCAGAGGCTGTCCTTTGAGGACAAGGACCTGCTCCTTCAGTCCTGTGCTTGGTGAAGATGCGAGCAGCTACCCAGAGAATGTGGCATTTGGGATGAGCCAATGATGAGGAGTTTCAAGGTATCCCACCTCAGCATGGCTCTCCTTGTTTTAACGACCTGTGAATCAGCAGTAGTTTTTATTTGAGTGATAATTTAAAGATGCTCATGTTAGGGGATGTGCAAGTAGTCAGTGTGGACAGTGTGGTTAGTGCCTTTCTCCTTATAGAGACACTTATGTCACCCATTAGTGCCTTTCTCCTGGGCAGCTCTACAAAGAGATTCATCACTAATGTGCAGCACTGACAGTGCTCTTCCCTTCCAAGTCATCAGCCTGACTGCAGTTGTGTGCTGGAGCCATGAGGGCCCTAGGTAGGGAGACTGAAATTCCAAAGGAAAAAAATAAAGGAAAAAAGGAAACCACAAGCAGGTCTTCAAAAATACTGTTTAGCTTTGAGCTGATAATGAAGAGTGTCTGCTGGTTTTGCAGACAAATCAGGCCAATCTGGCATTTCAAAAGCAGCATCCGGCATGTGATAAAGATGCAGATGTCTCTTGGATGGGTTTCCTCCCTGGGTCACAGTATCGTTAGGGTAGCTGCATGCTAAGCCAAGAGCTGCACTTGTCTTTGTCTCCATTTCAGACTGGGGCAGAAAAGCATCAGAAACTCTTCCTGGGAAAAAGCACCCAAAGATAACCAAGCCTTGGGCTGGTGCAGCAGAAGAGCAGAGGTGGATACGTGTACGCATACATCTGCACGTACGAGCATGCACATCCCAGAGCCCCTAGAGAGCAGCGAGAGGTGTCGTTGTGCTTCAGTCTTCCCTTGAAAACTTGTGACTAGCTGAACAGCCGGGGAGGAATCCTGTGATGGGAGGTGGAATGCAGCCGTAGGTGTCACTGTGAAATGTGGGTTGCTCTGGTGATAATGTACTGCTGGGGGTGCACGAACCAAAAAATGCTTTGATTTGATTCATTTTGAAGTTGTTTTTAACTGTTCTGCCTCATTTTTCTTTAAGTCTCAGGTCTTCCACTTGCTCGCTTTTACCCACACTGAAACTTGTGCTCTGAAGCTGTCAGAAGTTGACAAATATCTCTGTGATGTGTCATTCCCTCTTGGCTGCGCAGGGATGCTGCAATCCCAGAACAACACGGAGTTGGACAGTCTTCAGGTGAGTGAGTGATTTTCATAGAATCCCAGACTGGTTTGGGTTGGAAGGGACCTTAAAGCTCATCCAGTTCAAACCTATGGCTGCCCCGTCCCTGGCAGTGTTCAAGGCCAGACTGGATGGGGCTTGGAGCAAGCTGCTCCAGTGGAAGGTGTCCCTGCCCATGGCAAGGGCTGGAGCTGGAGGAGCTTTGAGGTCCCTTCCAACAAAAACCAGGCTGGGATTCTGTGAATCCTTATGTCTTACATCTCCCGTGAATGTTGCCCCATGATCTGCTTCCCCAAAAAATGAAGGATCTCTTAGCCTATAACTACAGTTTCCCTAACAGATCCCTGGGATGATGGCTGCTGCTTTGCCACTGCAGTGTCTACCAACACTTAGGTGACTTGAGAAATAAATCACACAGCATCCCACAGGGGCAAGTGAAATCCACTGTTCTCAACCTTCCTGTGCTTGAATCGTAATTAGTTCAACAAATTGGATGCATTAATGTTTAATTAAAATACAGCCTAATTACCCAGTGTGTTGTTAATAGCATCTAATTGTGGCACTCTGGGTTATTTACATTGTGACACACCACAGTCAAGCTGGAGGCTGATGCCTGTTAGACCATTGCTGCTTAGTGCGGTCTCACATCGGTGTGTGCTGCTGATGCTGGTGTCTCCTTCTGCAGAAGAACAGGCGGGTGCTGGTGACAGATGCTCATCAAAGGCATCTGAAGGCTACAACAGCTCTTCTGTGGCTTTCTGGGTAGGAAGACTTCAATGCTCCCTGTGGAGCCCACACTTCCCAAAGATCATGACACTGCTCAAAGCAATAGGTAAGTGCAGATGCTCTGCAGAGATTTCAGCTGTGCTAACCCTCAAATAATGGGCATTGGGTCTGTCCTGCGTCTTTCCTGGGTGTTGCTGAAGAGAAGATTGCCTGCATGCTCCACCAGGCTGTCCTGCGAGTGCTGGGATGCATTACTGACTCCATGCAGCAAACCAGGGGATGCAGCAAACCATGGTGAGCAAAGGGTGGTTTTCCTTAGCCAGATCTTTTCTCCTTGAGGGTAAATGGATGTGATTGCCTGCTGCGCTTTGATGCAGTGTGTTGGCACTTTTGCTTTAAAAAATAGACAGGATTGAGCAGCAGCCACGGGAATAGGCACGATGCGGGGTACAAGTCCAGGCAGGGTCATAGACAGTCCTTTTAATGGGAAGAGAGTAGAATGCTTGGCTTGTTGCAGGCAAAGATGAGTGAAAAAAGCTCTCCATCAGGACTCCATCAAGGGAATGCTTGTTCTGACTAAAGAGGGAGAGGAGCTGTGTAGGCTACAGGAAAACCCTGGCACACGAAAAGGGACAGAAATGAACTCGAAATTAGAAGCAGGTTTCTCACAAGTGGCTCTTGCAGCTCTGGGACTGCTCTCTCTGCTGGGGCAGCAGTGACAGCAGCCAGAAAGCTTCCCGAGGGCTCAGCTCTTGCATTCGTGCAGGAATCTGTGCTCCAGAGGTAGAGCAGGGGGGCCCTGCCCAGCCTGCCTGCAGGCAGCCATGTGCAGGCAGCACCTCTGCCCTCCCCAGGGACGTGTCCCAGAGCGTGGCCAGGACAAACATCTTGAAGCAAGAAGCTATTTCTGTGCTGTGGCCCTTCCAAGTCCTCAAAGCCACGAGAAACACGACGGCTCTGGAGGAAGGCAGGTGAGGACGTGCCAAGCCAGCGCGTGTCCCACAAGCAGGACAGCGTGGAGCCAAGGGGTTGTGTGTTCCCAGCCCTGAGCAAGCCCCAGATTGTGTGCAGCAAGATTTCATGGCCATGCTCAAAAGCATCCAGAATGGACCAAGCCTGACCGCATGCAGTCACGTAAGTGAGTTTTGTGTACCCGCAGCAGCACTTCCATGGATACTGAGTATTCCTGGAGGCAGTCTCATTCTCCTTCGGAAAGCCACAGCACTGAGGTAATGTCCCCTTGGGCTGCCATTAGCTGGGGTAGTTGCAGAAACATTGGTGAGCAGCTTTAAGGGCTGAGAGCCTGCTCTGTGCTTGCAGTGCCTGACTTTTTCAATGCTTTTCTTTGTCATTGTGTTTCCAGCTGTGCAGCCAAGAACTTCATGGGTTTCTTCAGTAAAATAAATTGTGTTGTTGGCCTTTTAAGCTCTCTGTTGTTCAAAGAGGACTCAGCCAAACTGGCAGGCAGCAAGGTTATTGTTTTCTCTGTGTGTTTCTAACTAAATTGGCAGCATGGGCACAAACTTCTGGGCAGCAAACAGCTCAGATCAATTTGAGAGTCCCAAAGGGTGGGACATATTTCCAGTTCAACAGTTAAAAGCTGGAAGATCATAGGATAAAAGTCAATGACTCTCCTCTCCAGAGCTTTGTGCATCAGATGGGGACCTTTCGGAGGCACGGTGGCTCTCTCAAGCTCCCTGAGGCACCATGGCTCTGCAGACAGACCCTGTAAGGGTGCAAAGGATGCTTGGATACCCAGAGATGGAATGGGAACCTACATCTGTTGTCTCTGATTCTTCTGCATCAAAAGAAGCAGGAGCACGGGTCAGGGAGGGGATCCTGCCCCTCTGCTGTGCTTTGGGGAGACCCCCCTCATCCAGCTCTGGGGTAACAGCACCAGAGGGATGTGGAGCTGTTGGAGCGAGCCCAGAGGAGGCCCCGGAGCTGGACCAGGACTGCAGGGGGGCGTCTCCCCTTCACACAGTAGAGGAGCAGAATCCCCTCCTTGATCTGCTGCTCACACTCTGGGGTGCACCCAGCACACGGGGGGTTCTGGGCTGCAGGTCAGTCCCGTGATACCTCTGGAGGAGCATCCAGCACACGAGGAAGCAGCCTGGGATGGCAGGGGTGCGGATGCTCAGTTCTGGTGCAAGCCTTGCTGTGGCTGTTGTTTCTCAGTGGTTGTTTTATGTCTCTGTACTCTGGGGAAAGGATCTTGACACAGTTTGCGGGGCCGTTTCAGCTGTTCAGACAGCTCAGCCACAATATGTTGCCTCAAATTGTTTTGTTAAGCATATGCATCAGCTGCACGTGTTTGCCTTGAAGCTATGAGAACCACACACCATCCTGAGAAAAATCTGCTTCTACGCAGACATGAAGAGCTTGCCAGTGCTTTCTAACGTACCCTGCCACACAAGGCTGGGGGCTGCAAACCTGCTCTGGCCCTTGGTGCTCTTTAGATTTTCGATTATATCATCAGTTACTGCACTCTCAAGGCCTCTGCATCTGGTAGCTGAAACCAGACGGGTTGTGTCACTTTGCGTCCTTTCTAGATCTAGGTACTCCACTCTGTGTAGGTGCTGCTGCTCTACGTAGGGACAGGACAAGGGGGAATGGTTTAAAACTGAAATGGGAGATTTTGACTTGACATTAAGGCACAAGTTCTTCCCTGTGAGAGTGGTGAGGAGCTGGCACAGGCTGCCCAGAGAAGCTTTAAGGTCCTTTCCAACACAAACCAGTCTGTGGTTCCCCCTATAGCTGCAGTGCATCAGGGATGGGTGCTGAGACCTATGGAGGCTCCAGGATGTGTTCTGAGACCCGCGGTGGCTGGAGGATGCAGGAGCTGGCGCCAGTGAGGCAGGGACATGCAGCAGGGCTCCTCCGCACTTGGCCGAGCCTCCCGTTGGAGCCGATGGGTTATTTCTGTGGGTGCTCAGCGGCACGAGCATGGGAGCGAGGGCAGGGGCAGGGCTGGGTTTGGCTGGCGCATGCCATGGGGGACGCCGCTCTGGTCAGGGTGCAGGAGGGGCGATGTTACCCAGCAATCAGCCCATCACTGAGCGATGGAGCAAAGAGGTGACACTTCTCGGTTAGCAAGGCAAAGAGAACAAACCTCACCCGACAGTGAGAGCGCCATTGGCCCCTCTGTCATCTCCATGCACTAAATGCCGAGCTCTGGCAGCGGGATGCTGCACCTGCCTTCATCCTCCAATGCGTCCAAGCACTGCTGCTGACCCCCAGTGGCCATGGAGCTGGTAGCGCTTGTAGAGGGAGAACATTTCAGCAGGGATGCCTCAGCCGGTGGGATACAAACTCTGCCTTGTTTCCTCAAGTGCAAGAGGAGTAAAGGGCCCCTGAGAGAGGCCAGCCTGGCTTTAGAGCTTTCAGCCTTTGGCAGGGCAGAATCCTGTATTCAGAGGCCAGTCAGAAAAATGAAGAAATAACAGGCTGGATAATGAGGAAACAGAAGCAAACTGCTGTTCACATCACTCTCTTGTCGGCAGCTTGATACTAGACCTCCGGGAGAGAAGGAGGCGATCCTGTGAGTTCAGAGACCTTGGCATTCACCCTCCCTGTTTTGCTCCTTCCTGAAAGCAGTTAGAATATGACAGAGGCAAAATGATGTTGCTTTTCCCTGCAGCAAGCACAGGATCGAGCTTTCAGATATTTGACAAGCATTGACATTCTCGGGGGGGAAAGTCTCTGTTGGAAAGATTGGCTTTACTCTTCAACAAATGGCTCTAAGACTTTACATCAGTCAAAGACAGAAACAAGACCTGAATCTCAAGGGTATGCAAAGGAGTTCTCTTTCTGTGTTGGGCAAATGCCTCACCAGATACGTGGGGTTAAGATGGTAAAAACACTGGGAACCCAGGCATGAGCTGGGAACAATAAGAGCAGAGCATGGCAAAGGAGGGATTTTGAAAGTGCTTTACTGAAAATATTAATTATAGACTACAGCAAATGAATTAAAGCACTGTAATGCAAATAGTGTGTGAAAGAAATACGTAATGAGTGTAATTCTACAAACAGAGCGGGGGAAGCGTAGTGCTGAAATCCCAGCGAGGTTCAAGCTGTGAGGAAGGACTAGCAGCTATTAGCGTTCCATTTTAGCGACATAGGCCACCTCTTAGCAGTGTATTTTGCACATGCTGCAGATGTGATGCTGAGAGAAAGGGCCTGGGGGTGTCTGCAGTGAGGCGCCTCTGCCGGGGTGAGCTTGGGGAATGCCCTGTGCTGGGACCGAGACCAGCCTCTCTCACCTAAATACTCCTGTAAGGCTGCAGCATACAGATACCATAAGTAGATGCACTTAATTTATCGCTTTGTTACTAGGCAAGTTTCTAGGCAGGCTTCAGCCTAACTTTTCTGTTTTGTGGTTACTGAAACAGCTCTGATCTTCTGGGGGGGGATTTGTAGCTGCAGAGGTGCAACATCTGCTCCTTCCCCACGCCTTACCTGCGCCAATTTCTCCTCTTTTTGAAACGAAGTTAGACAAGGAACTTTAACCCAGGTTAAACCTGCCCATCGGGTTGAGGTGGTGGCACCATTGGATCACTCCAAACGCCTGTGCTCAGTGTCCCCATGTGGTGAGGTCACATCCGAGGTACCCAGGGCAACAGGGTGGGCTCAAGCTGCCTGCCTTGCCTGTCCCCTTGGGGAGGTTTTAGTGTATGTTTAAACTGTTTAAGGGGTTTCAGAACAGCAGGGCCCTACCAGGACCTGTTTCCAGTAATGGTAAATCTCAGTGGGACTTTTTCCAATAGTTTTCTCTAGCCTTTTTCTGGTTTTAACCATTATTACTAGTGCAGCAACTGTTGTCCTGGTGGCAGTTCTGGAAGCCCATAACCCACATGTTGCCAAGTTCTGGATAAGAAAGATGGGGAGATACTTTTCAGCAGGGACTCTTGCAGCAGGATGAGGGGTGATGGGTTTAAACTAAAAGAGGGAGATTGAGGCTCAATGTGAGGAAGAAACTTTGTAGAGTGAGGGTGGTAAAATCCTGGCACAGGCTGTCCAGAGAGGTGGTGGATGCCCCATCCCTGGAGACATTGCAGGCCAGGCTGGATGTGGTTCTGGGCAACCTGGTCTGGTTGGAGATGTCCCTGCTCAGGCTGTGCATAGGCTGTTTTTGCTTCATGCTTTCTTCCTTTGCTTGCTCCCCAGATAACATTGGGTTGTTGCCCATTTAGCAGTGGAAGCAGCTGATAGTGATAGAATAATTTTGCAGTTGGATGTGTAAGACAGCACTTGCTGTGCTGGTTTGTGCCTGATTGGGTTAGCGTGGCTCTTTACAGAGCTGATTGATGCAAACTTGATTTTTCTCTCTGAGCTTCCACTGGTCACTAGAAATTCCCATTTTTAATAAGTGCTCCTGCAAGAAAATGTGTTCTGGGTTGTTCAGATCCGGTGGAAGCACACTGAACCTCTGCGTGTCAGCTGGTTACGTCTTTGGCCAAAAAAGACCAGAATGGCCTTGGAGGACGGTGTCTCATTTAGTGCTGATGTATTAGTAATAGTATTAGCATTAATTATTATTGTTCCTTAAAAACCAGTCCGCAGTTTCACCAGCTGCACACCTGATGCTGAGGGACACCTTGGGTGCCCCACTGAATTCTGGTACTGGCACGCAGTTCCTAGAGGAGTTCCTGCTCTGCCTTTGCCAGTGTAACCCTTTCGTCTCCAGTGAAGCATCTGCTCCTTGCAGCAGCTGTGATAGTGCCTTCTTACAGGACAAGCTTCTCTCCAGGCCTCCCCACTTCAGCTTTGCAGCAGATCAAGCCCATCAGTTAATGAGATAAATAGCTCAAGTAGCTCATATTCAGCATTTAAATGCTCTTGGCAGGCTGAGTATCTGTGGACTAGGAAGACATGGCAAGAGCGCGGTGGGTACAATGGCTAGAAGCAGGCATTTGCACCTAGCACTGTGTGTGAGGAGCTGCCCTTCAGTGGGTGTCCTGCTGTCACATTTCAAGAGCCTTAAAATAAAGCAAACCAAAGCCACAGCACAACTTTCCCTTTATTCATGGCAGGTTCCACTGCCTCCTTTTTTTTCCCTTGTCCTGTCATCAATAACAGCTTGCTCCACAGTCAGTTTAAAATGCCTCCAGTGTTTTCTTGGGCTCATTGAGGACTTGAATTGCAACAACCAGCCTCACAGATGGCAGGAGTTACGGAAGACCCCTGTGGGCTTTAGAAAGCTGAAGCCTCAGCTGTCCTTGGGATGACGTTCTAAGAGCAGTCCATCAAACACAAGTGGTACAGCAGTAGCAAATGGAGTTAGTATCCCACAGAAGCATGCAGTGGCTTTCCTGCCGGGGATCTGAAATGGGCACAGATCATCTCCTGTTATTCCCAGGACTGAGAAAGAGCTGGGCACATGCTGTAGCCTCCCCATCACGTATCGCTGCATCGCAGTGGCAATGCAGGAAGCGTTTCCTTGCCACAGTTTTCTTTCTTGCTATCATCCACAGTTTGTTCAAATTTTATGAACCAGAATGTTTGAAAGTTGGATACCAAACAAAGATGAAGGCGAGCATGTCTCTGAATCCATGCGTTCAGCTGTTAGTTCATCTCTAAGGACATGAGGGTATTTCTATAGCCAGTGATGCCTTAAAAGGCATATTAGAAAAGCTTCCCGCTTGCTTAAACTACATGGCCATAAGGAAAAGATGATAGTTATCAGAACCAGGGATCAGTTCTCTCTAAGTGATCCTTCAGACCTGGAGGAAATGTCATCAGTACCAATAAATTGGATATGGGAAAATTCGTCCCCTGCACCCCCTTTCCCCATGTACTATCACTGACATAAATGCAAACAACTGGGATGGGAGCACAAAGAGAATGAGGCCATAACCCATAAGAATAGCGCTTTAACACAACCAGTACAAATCTCTGCTGCCTGAGTGGTTTGGGGCAAGATAATGGCATTATTTATGCTATTGTGCATGCAAATAACTTTGCTGCACTCAACAGAAGCAGTCTGGGCTCATGTGAGCGGGATTTGGGTCGTTGCTGTGAGGCATTTTGCAGCAGAAACAGCCACACTGTTGTGTGGCTTTCTGAAAATAGACTGTTGTTTGGTGTCCAGTCTTGGAGCATCTATTAATACTTGGCTCTTAGTATTTAATGTATTGTTTCATTTATAACTGTTGTCTGAGACACCCACTTAAAAGCACATTGCATGGACAGGCGGCCTTGGTGCTTACCTTTTCTTACACTGACCAACCAGCATAAACATTATGAGGCTACATGACAAACTCAGGATGACTGGAACAAGGATAAATAGCTGCTTGTCCTCTTTTCTGGACACTGCAGAGGTAAATGACAGCAAATAAGAAAACATTAGCTTGCAGCATGGGTCATATTACAAATTCTTACATTCTTACAAAGCTTGGGCTCCAGTGCAAACTCAGTGTGTCCAGATTTGTTACCCTACACATATTTCTGCCTCTATTTATGTATTTGTTTATGTATTTCTATATTTTTAAATGTATTTCTCTGTTACAGATGTATGCCAGGTGTATGTTACTGTACAGGGTAACATCCTCCTTCAGGGTAACATCCGCACATGTATGTAGCCACCGCTCTGTGCCTCTTCCCTGCGCTGTGCATTTGGCAGCAGGGCCAGTGCACGCGGGGACAGCCCTAAGGAGCCTACAGGGTGCAAAGGAGCTCTCTGTGGTGCGGGGCAGCAGGAGGATGCTTGTGGAGAGACTCCAAGCACCACGTGCCCTCTTTTGCGAAGCAGTCACTGCCCCATCCCCGCCAGCCCCGTGCCGCAGAGAAAGGCCCTGGTCTGGGAGCGTTAATATTTGGGGTTTGCCTGCTCAGTGCACAGGAGGTGCAAAGCTGTAGGAATGGCTGTGCTGGAGCAGGTTGAGGGTGTAACTAAACCAGGATCCCACCTCCAGTGCTGGACACCAGCAGATGCCCATGGCAGCCATCAGCGCTTGGTGCCGAACAGGCTTTGTAAAGGGTGTAAAAGAGATGCGGGTTGCTCTGGGGTCCATACCAGAGAAGCACTCCTGTGTCCACTCACTCCAAAAGCCCTGGTCAGCACAGAAAATGTTTGTTCTCCCCCTGACCCGCGCGCATGAGACGTGGCTTTGGTTTGCTCTGTGAATCGTTAACGTGGTCTCCATTTGGGTTGACACAGACTGAGGAGCAAACAGAAAGAACAAACATCAGGGAGTTACAGGACATCACCGCCAGCTCTGGGGTTTCTGAGCAGGCTCTGCAAACGCTGGATTATGTTCTGGCAGAGAAGCTGTGGCTGCCCCATCCCTGGCAGTGCTCAAGGCCAGGTTGGACACAGGGGCTTGGAGCAAGCTGCT